>WEZZ01020100.1:5136-16350 GCA_013400585.1 Chloropsis cyanopogon | reverse complement strand
GTTTGGAGATTTTCCCTTGTATTCCAGTGTTGTGAACTTCTACATTTCAGGGCATTTGGTAAGCTTGTTTCTTCTTCCCCACGTTTCTTCTGGTTTTGGCTAAGATGCTGTTTCATTCCGTTGCTTTGTCTATTTATTTCCATCAGTCCAGGCTCCCCAGGATAGAAGTTTGTATCTCTTTTCCTGAGGTCAGACTCACCTAGAGCACAGGTGTGAACCAAAAGGGCTNGTTTGGAGATTTTCCCTTGTATTCCAGTGTTGTGAACTTCTACATTTCAGGGCATTTGGTAAGCTTGTTTCTTCTTCCCCACGTTTCTTCAGGTTTTGGCTAAGATGCTGTTTCATTCTGTTGCTTTGTCTATTTATTTCCATCAGTCCAGGCTCCCCAGGATAGAAGTTTGTATCTCTTTTCCTGAGGTCAGACTCACCTAGAGCACAGGTGTGAACCAAAAGGTCTCAGTTTGTATTAGGCCGAGTCAAAGGCAGCGGCTGATGGGAGCTCTCAGCAAATTTCCCTGAACACAGCAATATTCCAAAGCTGGGATCTGCAGCTCTGTGGCTGCCAGGAGCCTGTCAGCTCTCACCTGGGGCAGATGTGCATCCTTGGGTGACCCTACAGGCTGAAACCAGGGTTTCAGTGCCTGCAGGCTGGGCACACTGTAATATGTGCAGCTGCTCCACTGCAGCAGACCTGCTGCAGGAGCACCAGAGGATCCCACAGCCCCGTGGGGGTTTCCTGAGCTGCTCACCAAAGTGTAACACATGGGCCCTGCACCCGGTTTCCTTCAGAAAACCCCAAGTTTTGCCTGTTCAGCAGTAAAAGTAAAATAGTAATGGCATGGCCTGGAATGAACTACCAGGGAATGAAACACCACATTCATTTATTTAGGAATGGCATAGTCTAAGTTTTAACTCCCTGCAAAACTGAGAAGTTGGGGTTTCTTTCCATCATAAGCAAAATACTATTATGCAACACTTGTACACAACACATAAATCAGTTTTTGCATGATTTTGATTGCCACTCCAAGTGTCAGTCACTGCATTTCTACTGTGTGTATAACAGGGTTGTAGAGTCATTCCATTTTTACTCCAAGAGTTACTGAAGAACCCTTGGTTTGCTATCTTTTCAAAATCTTCTTGTTTTATCTTTGTTCAGTGCAAGAAGCAGAAATTGTGACATTTATTGGTGGCTGATTAATTCTGCTTGATACTATTATACAGTTGCTAATATACAAATTGTGTTAATGCTGGTAACAGTGTACAGCTTTTGACAAATTCTTTGTCAGACCAAGGCATAAGAATTAACTCATTAAATCTTGAAAGTTAACAATAAAAAAGTCAAGAAAATAACCCTCCTGCTGAATTTTCTCTCATTAGTCATTAGATATGGCAATTGCTACCTTTAAGCTCACTATTATCAAAGACAACCTTAAAAAAGGTGAGATCTGGGCAGGGAATAGTCTGAGGGTAATTCACACAACAATGGGTGAGCACTTCTGTGGGAAGGACTTTGGCTTAGTTGCACTCAAGTTTAACAGATTGCCAAGAAAATTAACTATAGGTTGTACTATTTATCCCTGTTTATGCTGATCCTGGACAATACAAAAGGCTTCTCATTCACCTGTTTAATGTTATGGATAAATGAGGGACTTGAGATAGGAAAAATAGGTTCAGAATCTATTATTTTTTGCTTAAATCTGTATCAATTTAATGTGTCTGCAGCCACCAAAGTTGGATTGCAGTGTATTAGCAGGACATTATTAGTCAAAGAGTAGACTAAGTATATAAAATCCAGAACAGGATACAAGAACCACTGAAACTGTATTTGTTAAAAAGGCTTGCCTTTATTTCAATACCACCTTTCTTTATTTTCTGCATTGGGATGGAAATAAGAACCATTCTATGTCAAAAAAAAATCTTGACAACTAGTTTTAATACATTATATGAAATGAGTATTTTCTTCATACATAAGTGCATTTCCTGGGATAAGAAGTTCTTATTTCCCAGTCACCAAGTTCTACCTCTGTATTGTATGAGGCCAAGTTACACTATGAGCTTAGTTACACTAACCTTGATCAGTAAAGCACAAATAAAACTAATCTTAAGATTTGATGCTTACATCACTAAAGTCCGCAAAAGGCACAGAGGAAAAGAAGATGGTGCTATATAACAAAGGAAATAGAATACAAGAATGCAACATGCAAAAATTATGTAAAAGCAGAACTAAGATGAAAATTAAATAGCCCAAGATTTCTCACTCTCTCTTCCCATCCCTTCATCTTCTTTCAAAAACCAGGAACAAATTAATACATGTCTTTCCTTCCACTTGGTAGAAAGTCAGTTCTCTTTCTTCTTTTTCCTTGTGAAAAAAAATTGGAGAACTAAGGAGAGAGATAAAGGAAAACAACAGACTCAAAACATTTACACCTTTTGTTATAAGAACAGAAGAAAGCAACAGCATAATTGTGTGTGTCTAAGACATGCATTAAACTTTCTTCATTTACTACACTTCTCAAGCTCTGCAGGAAGTTCTTGGGCTCAATGCTCAGGTTCTTGGGGGACTGAAAACCCAGAGCCATTCTGGTTGACAAAAGCCTACAAACTCCAGACTTATATGGCTCTGTGTGCTGTTTGAACATTCCCTGCTGGGATCTTTTCTTCGTTCTCATTTCACATGTACACGTCACAAAAAATAGAAGAAGAGGATATCATTAGTTTTGGCATCACTGGAAAGAGTTTTATTAGGGCTGCATAGCTTGCAGAAAACAGCCAAAAACCACAGGGAAGCTTACTAGAAAAACTAATTCATGTTAGATAATTAGCACAGGCCCACAGAAGCCTACAGAGAGATTGCTACTGAATACAGCTTCAGAAAAACCCCAGTTTGGGTCAGAGTGGAAATGAATTAATCTGTGTTTTTCTTGGTTCATTTCTCATGCTCAGGCATAGCCTCCCATTGGTTTACAAGTTTGCTCTGGAAACTTCCCATCCCACCATTGTTACGGAAAGTTTTGGGTTTGCTATGGAGTATTTAAGAACTTTGTGTCCTTGGCAATATCTTTCAAGTGACAGAGGCATGTCACAGAGTTGTGCCTCTTCAAAAGTCACTTGCACACAAAGTGAACCAGGATCATACATATAATCACACATCTAATCTCCACAAGCTTGTCTCATAGCAATGTACTAGATGTCTGCTTTGAACATGACCTTGCTTTTTTTTAACTAAAGCTTAAAAATCTGAGAACAAAATATCTACCAAATAGTTTCTACAATTTCTATATTTATCAGCTTTGATGCAGAATTATTTTTCATTATAACATGAACACATAAGCTGAGCCTTTAAATAGAAAAAAAAAAAAAAAAGAAAACCCTACATCAAGGTTACCAAAACAATCTTCTTCAGGAAGTTTGCACAATTTCACTTAGGAAGTCAGTAGCCTTTATAGTTTAAAACCATTATCTTTCTAATATCTTACCAACAACCAACCTAGGAGGAAAAATCTGTCTATGAAAATTCTTGTAGAATTTAGGTAACTTAATAAAATAAAATCTTCATAGTAATGAGAGCATTAAGTTTAAATGTTGACAAATTGGGAATATACAATTCTGTCAGCAATTATTGAAGCATTCAGTATTCCCCAAAAGAAATCCACTACACTGTTATAGAGACTAAATAACATTTCAAAGTGGTTTTAATTAGATTTTGTACTTAACCTCTTCTTTGACCAGTTTTTTGTAAATCCCTTTTATTTCCTGCTACCATGCTGTGATTCTGCTTTCTTATAAATGAGAGACAAAGTAAACCAGCTGTGCCGAATATGTGAGTGATTAGGGAAGAGTTTACTATGAATTATGGATTTGGTAAAGGAAAGTGGTTTATACCTGTTCCAGTGTTTGAAGCAAGGATTTAAAACCTTCCCTTTAACCAGGTTCTGCAACTTCATGAACTTTCAGCCTATAGAAAATACATGGCTGATCATAGGGTGGGGTACTTTCCAAAATGTTCACTCACATAATCTTTGTTCCGGAATTAATGCTTTATTCTAAAAGGCTTATTTACAAAGATTTATGCTTATATCTCAATTCTGCCATGTATCTGTTTCATCAAGAAATTCCTAAATACCTCTGCAGAAATTCAGACATTAATACAGACACATAGCACTATATTAGAGAGTTCTGCTTATCTTCTTGCTTAGTACCATGGTGCTGTTTTCATGTGAAACCTAGATGCACGAAATTTCCTATTTTCTTCGCTGCTCCCATTTCCATTCAAAGCCTTTTCCCCCACAAAACCCACAGCTTTCCCTGTGCTCTGCCAGTTTGGGCAATCAGAAAAACACAATCCTGTATACATCCAGGTAAAATACTGTTGGTAAAATATATATGTACTATCTACCATAAAATTTTCAGTCAAGCTATTACTCATGTTTACCCCCCTAAAATTTGCTTCTTCTAGACAAACATTGATTCCTACAAGTTTGAGGGCTATTATTTTTAATTCATTTATTTTTTTTTATTTATTAGAAGAACCACTTGAATTCAGTCTTTCATATTGGATGCCAGCTCAAAACTCTAATTCTGAAATTTGGTAGTAGCTCAGCATGAAGGGTTTCTTTATAAATTGCCTTAGTCCACAGTCTCCTCATCATCTTTCATCAGTGATGGAAACAAAGGGATTTACAATGCACCTAAAGGTTAGCGGAGAAGAATTACTGAAATGGAAGATGCCTCACAGCAAACTCTTCACCAGCAGTTTCCTCCTAAAGACCTTCAGCTTCACGAACCTGCATCATCAGGAGAGAGGTGCTTCACTGTCAAGGGAGGAGACTTCAAGATTTCTAAATTAAAATCCAAGTTCCACCTGGATGCTAGAGAGAAGCCAAGGCTATCAATAGCAGACAGAGTCTAACAGAGTCACAGCACCCCTATTTACCAAACAGGCTGCAATATTCCAAACTATTCTCATGACAATGTTGAATTTCAAGTGCCTGGCACCAACCCAAGCCTGCAGTGAAAACTGTGTGGAGAATCCTGTTAGGGAGAGCAGCAGTCACTTGGGAGCAGGAGCTTGCCAGCACTGGGTGGAGGTGTGCCAGGGCTGCAGCTCACACCTGGGCGGAGTAGTGCTGATTTACCCTCCTCTCCTGATAATGCTACCTGTGCATTATTTAGATTTTAGTTCTGATTCAGTTTAGCTGACTCTTGCTTAGCTCATCCAAGAAGGAGTAATTTGCTCTACTACTGTAGGCCCAGTCAGCCAAGCAAATAAATTCTTTACTGTGGGGATGGTGAGGCACTGGAACAGGTTGTCCAGAGAAGTTGCACATGCCCCATTCCTGGAAGTGTTCAAGGCCAGCTTGGATGGGACTTTGAGCAACCTGGTCTAGCAGGTGTCCCTGCCTGTGGCAAGGGGGTTGGAACTACATGATCTTTAAGGTCCCTTCCAACCCAAATTATTCTGTGTTTCTGTGGTGATGGACATAGAGAGGCAGATGATACCAGCAAAACTAATCCACTGCAAACTGACTCTTCTCTAACCCTCTGGCAAGACCATGACAAAGCCAACCAAAGCAATGGACAAAACAGGTCACTGCATAAAAGAGATCCATGGGTCTATATAGTTTGAAATATCTGAATTTTTTTTTTATTCAGTTCAACTTATCAAGACAAAAACTCAACATTTCCTTTTGTCATTATTGACATAGGAAAAGAAGAAAACAACCTGCACATACTTTTGGAAATATGCACATATTTGGAAATATTCTCACTAATACAGATCTGTTATGACTGAAATGGTGTAAAGTCAGTTATTAAACAAGTATCCTCAATCCCAAACTATTTCTTAGGGCATAATGTGGCTGAACCATTCCGTTTTGTTCAGCTTGGTTGGAAAGAGCCCTTAGGCTATGTCTATTTTAGTACATTAAATGTTCTAGCAAATTAATAGCTTTAAAAAATCTTCCCAAGAAGTCAAACTCAACAGATGACATGGTTAAAGGGTTACAGGAAAGGTTCTAGTCTGGACCAAAGATCAGACAGTTCCCTGGCACTTGGGAAAATTTGAAAATATCTAAGTTATTGAACTGCAGATGATCTGACAGGGGTGTGATGTCTCTAACAGGTCCATGCCGAGCGACAGCTCAGATCTCTTATCTCCTTCCACCTGTGACAAGTGTCAGCAGGAGTACCAAGTGGAGACTTGTGTACTTCCCCACAGAATATTCAGTTCCTGGCCTCCTCATTTTATACCCAGGACTAGATTCCAACTTGTGACAGTTCAGAAGCCCATTTTCCCCCTCACAAGTCCATAACTGAAACACCTGACGTGTTAATTCCACACCTTGTTTAGTCAAAATATATTTTCTGCTAGCGTTTGGCAAAGGTTTCAAGGTGTCTGGGTGCCTGAGCTGCCCTCTACCTGCAGTGGGAAGAACCCCAGGAGTCCTTCCTGCAGTTGCTCAGCTGTTCCTGGCTTAGCTCCTGTAGGTCCCGTTTCAAGTCAGTCTTTTCCCAGCTACTGTTTCCTGGAATCCCTGTGGCTGCAGCAGCTGTTCACTTCTCTTGGTCTCCCTTTTCTGGGAGAGGTTTGTCCTTCTCACCAGCTGCCCTCTCCCATTCCCTGAGCTATTCAAGCCCCAGCTCTGCACCCTTATCTCTTCCCAATTGCTCCTGCAACCTCTTCCCAAGCCCGACCACTTTCCCTCCACAGCCAGTCAGGAGGGAGCTGGCTCTGCGTTGTAGCTCACTCACCACCTTTGGAACACCATCCCCCTGCCTGTGCAGAGAAGGATCCCAGTCACAGTTCTAAGTGGTCTTGTCCAACATTACACACTTGTCCAAAGCATTTCGTTTCAGCAGAAAATCCAACTGAGTGAAAGGACAGCTATGCGAGAAATGTTGAAATATAATTTATCTCTTTTGCATAGAAATTCAAGTTAAAAATGCAGTTTTGCTGGTCTAAAACCTCCCAGGGGAAATAAAAACTGCTCTAATAAGAAATACACCCATTTTGGCTAGCAGTATTCTGCATACAATCAGAGATCAGAAATGTGCAATTGTGTTAATTGTTATAATTTTTAATTATAACATAATTAATACAGATTCTGTGAAACTGTTATAAGATACCTCTTGCGAACTCAGTCCAAAAATCCAGTGAACTTAATTTTTGAGTACAGCTACAGAAACAAAGACATGGCGAATATCTCATAAAGTTGTTTTTAGGAAAACAAAAAATATGATATCCAAGAAAGAATTTTTTGCCTACAGCTATTTCAGGACAGAGTTATGGTTTTATCTGAAACAACTCTTTTTAATATGACATGCTTAATTCTATTTTAATAACTTATTTTTTTCATTCGAGTGTTTGTTTATCTCAAATTTTGCCCCATTTTAGAGTATTTTTTGCTGTAGTGATTTGTAACTTCAATAAATGGATCATATTAATTGTCAGTTAACCTTTTTTGCAAAGGCACTGTACCAGGTTTCATAATACTGTCTTCCAATGTGAGAAAAAACAAACTGCATACAGATCTGAAGTAAATATTAATTTGTTAAGTCATGTTTGCTAAACTCTGGATTTTTTAAAAAAGGGTTTTTTAGTCTTTGCAGAATGTAAGCAATAAGGAGCATTTGCATTCCCTTCATAGGTAAATTTTTAGAAGAGGTAAAACTTCCTGCTAAGGGCCATTTATAATCGAGGGATTCCTAAAATTAAACAGTTAGATGCAATAACATTTGTTCAAAGTTGAGAAAGAAATGGCAATTTGCCATATTCTTAAGATCATGTAATTGAGTGAAATCTGGAATTTAATACCTCAGCAGATGACAAGTTCAAGGATGACCCTGTTTTACAAAAGCCCAGTTGGAACGCATAAAGCCATCTGATTTTGAGTTTTCATGTGAAACATTTTAGAGCAGCAGGATTAATGAATGTATGAGAATGTGTCCTTGGATTAGAATGCATTCCTTTAGAATGAGAATAAGAAATATGAGAAATATTAAAAAGAAAACAAATGCAGCATTGTTAATTTCTTGCTATGTGACTGAAACACTTGTAACTAAGTGTCTATAATATGACTTCAGTAGTGGCTCATTTTCTCACAATGCACCTGCATGTCTTGGAAACAGTTGTAAACAGTACATGATTCTGCTAAGAGACAGAGCCCATAAACTGCCATTAAACTCTGCTTAGTCTTCTGTAAGTGCTGGTGGATTCCTCTTCTGGAACTAACAAGATAATAAATATAAGTCTTCTCACGTTTCTAGCTTAGACCACAGCATTTTCTATCTAAGAACAGACCTTTGTAAGGAGATGAAAAATGACATTTAAAGGCATGTGGGATAGTCACGAAACCCTGTATTTAGGGAAAAAATTGGAACTTTGGGTTAAATTAACACTAGCATCACATCTGCCCCGCAGATCTTTATCTCCACCTTACATTCCTTAGTTCAGTTAATATAATACCTGATAAGCACAGGGGTTGGTGAAAAATATTTTAAATCACTACTACATTTATTTAAACAAAACAAAACAAAACAAACAAAAAACCAAAAAAAAAAAAAAAAAAAAAAAAAAAAAAAAAAAAAAAAAAAAAAAAAGAAAAAAAAAAAAAGAAAGGAAAAGAAAAATCTAAGCCAAGGCAAAATTTTCTGAATTGTGAACTTTAGTTCACAGTTTGCTTCAAAGTGTCCCAGCTGTTCTATTAGATAATTCCTTGGCTAAAGATCACTCTGTTAATAAGAATGAAAAAGTTCACACTCTCTAATGACAAAGCATAACTACTGAAGAAAGTGAATAATTGCAAGCATTCAAGATGCCCATGATGCTAACTTTTTCCCATTACTCTATCTGTATCCTGAGCCAGAAAACAAACCATAACATGTTGTTGGGTTCAGTATTTTAGCAGTTTATATAAAAAAAGAGGGCAGTGTCCAACGTAACAGCAAAAAAACTTCTGCTGATTCCAGAAACTAGATGCTCTGTAAAGAGGGGAGGTCTGGACACTACATTCCTCTAAAACTTGCAGGATGTATTTACTGCCTCTTGTAATTGCCATAGGTCTGACCCTTCTGGAGTTTTTTCACTAAAGTAAATTTCACTTTACTGAAATAGTCTATCAAATGGGAAACATTCCAGCTCTCAAAATTCACTTCTTTGGAAAGACACTACAAACACCTACATAGTGCAAAGCACAGGAGGAGTTATGGCATCACTGGCGGTCCATGACAAAAACACAGGTGGGTGTGTTGATAAACACGTTCAAGCTGCAGCTGCTGCTGGTTCTGATGGGAAAAATGCTCTTCTGGGGATTAGGAATATACTGTAATCATGCCAGCCAAAACATGCATGACAGTTGAAAAGGGAAAGAGAGCAGCTATATAAATGGCTATGGTAACCTAAGTGCTTTCTTTTAAATTTGCAAAAGAAATACCTTCTTTAAGCTTTTTGTCTCTTTTTCCTACTGCCAAGGTCTTCATAAGAACATGAAGAATAATTGCAGGAAATTGTAAATTATTTTTTAGTAACTTGCTGGAAAATTATTTGAACCCTGCTGGGATTTAATTCATAAAGTATCCTGAACTCCTGCAGAGCAGAAAACAGGTACCCCTTTTTCCATTAGACTACTCAGGGAGTAAGTGGTGCTCATCCTGAGAAAGGACACCAGAGTCCATTCTGGGGCAATGAGAGATGAAGCATGCACTCGTTATTCTTTTACCACAGAAGACATTTCATACCACATATGATATGCATGGCTGACATAGAGTAATACTATATCTGCATTTTTCAGGCAGACAGAGTAGTTGATGTGTCCTTTTCCAGGGCAGATGTTTTCCAGATATGCTATTGTCAGTCATTAAGATAGTAAGTAAGACTT
Organism: Chloropsis cyanopogon; assembly: GCA_013400585.1. Taxonomy (NCBI): domain Eukaryota; kingdom Metazoa; phylum Chordata; class Aves; order Passeriformes; family Irenidae; genus Chloropsis; species Chloropsis cyanopogon. The sequence goes on along the minus strand of WEZZ01020100.1, from coordinate 6,475 downwards.
GTTTGAGTTATGGTATGGTAAATACTGTATATGCCAGCTCATCCGTAAAATACTATGGATTTCTTAGATAATTCTCCTTTTGGCCAGCTTTAATCATTTCAGTATGACTAGTTTCCTTATGAACTCAGCACAACTTTTATACATACCAGTGGCAGTATAAGTACTACATGAGAAACAAACTGACTGGAATTTTTATGGAGTTTTTGAGTAAATGTACTTATTCTATCCTGTACCCAATCATAGTCCTTCACTAATGTCAGAAGAAATGGAGAAAGCTGCAATATTTTAATACCTTAATTGCATTATCAGCAAGGATGAAATGGTACAATTAATCCAAATATATTGTACAGTCTAACATAGTGTGCTTTCTTTTGCCACAATAATGACTGCAGAACCATCTTAGTGTCTTCTTTTTTATTATTTGATTTTACTTTGGGAATGTCGACTCTGTTTCTGGATAGATTCTCTAATTTACTAGGCTGGTGCAAACATGTTTCTGCTCCAAAGAAATGTAAAATTACTGTTCTTTATGATGGCTTCGTTGTCCCAAATGAGGCAAAACTCGAATTTCCAAACCACATCATAGAGTTTACAACCTCTGTGTTTCATCTAGACTGCAAACAGATAAAAGTGGTTGTCATCCCTGGGCCTGAGGAAGGCTTGGGTAGCTGGAACACACCAAGTCTTCAGCATAGTTCTATAGACTCAGCTCTGAAACGGCGCAACAGGATAATGTGTATATGTTGCTGGAATGAATTTAAACTCTTTTTGTTTTTTCCAGAGGGAGGTTAAAGGATTCAGTCTGTATCAGGGCTGGACAAAATATTAAAGCTGCAAGTGCATAACAACCTGACACAGATAAAGAAACGTGGAATTACATCCAGTGCCTCAGGCTGAATGCACTTGCTTCCATCAAACCTGAGGAGTTGGCACTTGGGGCAATTTCAGGGAGTGATTCAAGCCTTGCTGCTCCAAATGCTGCTCCTTCTGCAGGACAGTAGTGCATGACTATGACTCAGAAGCTGAATTGCCAGCATTCTCCTGGAAAGCTGTGGGAGGCAGCTACAGAATCTCCCTCCCTCCTTCCTCCCTCCCTCCCTTTCATCCTGTAGGAGATAACCAGTGGTTCAGGAGACTGCCTGATTTGGCTTCCCTGTCTTGGTATTTCCGTCTTGTCAGAGCTGGTTAGTCTTTTTCTGAAACCTCTATCCCCCTATTGAAGGGAAGGGTGATCCTTTGTCTGGCAGGTTTTGTAGCTCTTTCTAGGTTAGATCACATTCAGATAGAGCTTACTGCATGAAATATGGGTGCTCTCTACTGAAAATTGTGTCCAGTGTAT
>WEZZ01020098.1:0-16397 GCA_013400585.1 Chloropsis cyanopogon | reverse complement strand
ATCTGAAAAAAAACCCCTAAAAATTTTGAGCCAGCCCTCTGGGCTAGTGTCAGACATTTTGAGCCAAACTGCAGCAATCCACAGTGGACAGAAAGAAACAAGGAGTGGGAGTCAGCCAGGACTGCTCTCACCTACTTCGAGAGCCCCACAGAAATTGATATTCAGGCAGTTAGTTCCCAGTATGAGCTTCCATCCCCTGCCAATGTGTCAGGCTGGAGCCTGTCCTTCCCAAGGACTGCCACTCACACTTTGCACTCACTCACCTCCTTCATGGCACTTTTGGTCTTTGTTTTTGCTAATGTCAAGCCTTCACTTTGAAAAGACAGGAGTACCTACTTTGGGAGGCATGGGCAGGCTGTCATACTGCAGACTTTACAGGCTTCATTTTTTACAGATTACAGACTCCTTATTCACTGCTGTAAAAATGCACTACATGCAAGCCAGGTTTAAGAGGGTAATTTTTACTCTTTGCAAAAAGCTTCCATTTTATACCATATCACAGCCAAATATACTTTGATTGTATGCTAATCTTCATTAGCAGTATAGTTTTTATACTTAAAAATTAATCTTTTATCTGAAAAGCTATCAACATTTCTGTGACTGCTAATATTTTTCAAATCTGAATAAATTTTTATTTTTAAGTGGCTTTTGGTTGTTTTGTTTAGTTCTTTTTTATGGAGGTTTTTAAAGGCATTTTAACATTTTTAACTATTGTCTTAGCTGATATATTTGAGAAAGTCATGTTAACAGCTTTCATCTTCAAAATAGCTCTGAATGCACCTAGAGTAGCTGTCAACAGAGCAGAGATCTGTGAAATGGATCAGACAACTGGTCCCCATGTAAGAGGTGAATGTGTTAACTTAGCTAACATGGAAAACCCAAAAATTGGGACAAAGAAAAAATGAAGAGAAGAGGAATAGACTAGACTTACTAAATACAGAAAAAAACAATTCTGTGGGAAGCAACACCTGAAGTCACTGAAACCACTTTAAAGCATTCCAACTTTAATCATTTAAATAATTTGAATAAACAGGGATTTATACTGATAATTCTGAAAGGTGATAATCATCACTCCAATCTAATGAGAAAGTAAGATAATCACTCTCTCATCTGCCTCAACAAAGTTGAGGTTCTTTAATTTTGTTTTGATTATTATTACTTTTTTTGTGTTATACATAACATATCCATCTTATATGTAAAAGATTTTGCTACATAGCTCTGCCTCTCAGAAATTCATCTTTTCTATATAATAATTTACTATGTTTAATCCTGTTACTAGAGAGGAGAATTTGGTCATTACAGTCACAGTTTTTGTTTAAACCATGTCTTACACTTTAATGTACAATTTTTTATTCCCATAACAAACTTCTACCAGTAACTGAATGGTACATTTGCATTTTATGGTATTTCAATTTTTTTGCAGGACAATGATTCAGCATTAGATGTCTCCAAATTTTGATATTTTAATCTTTAAAATGATCACTTGGCTGTTTCCAGTTGTTCCTTGGTTATTTCACATGTTCATTTTCAATTATTTTCCATAAAAATGCTTCTCTTTATGATAGATAAAAACAATATCAGCAATCCAAATAATGAGCAAGCCTTAAAGTGCCTTACCAAAAAAAAAAATCAATATATGAAAAAATTACTAAGAACTATAATGAGAGTATTGATTTTATTACTGAGGTTATTAATTTCGAGTAGCTGATATACTTAGGAATGTTTATTTTCAAGTGTCTTAGTTATGAAATTGTTCTAAACACCAATATATTATGATCAAGATTTTTTAGTTTAGAAAGTGTGGAACTCATTAAAAACACACACTTTTGTTTTTCAGCTGTTTTCCATTAACACATCTGTGTACAGTAGGACAACATGAAATATAAAGTAAAATGCTGGCCCGAATCAGTTAAGAATTTAATTTTTAGTTTGAAATTCAAACAAAAGTCAGGAACTGTGGCCTGTGTTTCTGCTATTGCTGTATCTCAACCCACAGAAAAATGTATTAAATGTGTTTATGTTTTATTTCACTTGAATGTAGAGTTTGCATGAGGTTCCAAGCAGTAGTTTTAGCCCCATGCTCGTTATGACATATCAGCTAATGATGACACTTTTATTTTTGTACATCTATTAAAGATACAACATTTTTAATTCTATCAGCCCAGGGCTTAAATTAGAGTTTGAGGTAAATGTTTTCATTTAGCTTATTGATTCTGTTCCAATTTAGGAGATTACCCCATAGCTCTAATTCACCCAAAGAATCTCACTGGGGAGATTTTCAAAGGCACAAATAGAAGTCAAACCACTAACTTCCATTGACTGGTGAAAATTGTATTACTGCCTTCTCTCTGGATACAGAGAAACCCAGTTCCATTGTTCTCTTAATAGGACAGAGCATCCATCTTTCTCAAGTAGGCTTTGAAAATGTTGATCAAAGCAGAGGAGGCCAGATGCTCACAGTTTGCTATAGATCCAGTACAGTCAGTGAATTATTTGCACCATTTGGGACACAAGCCATGTCATTGCTAAAATTATTATAAGCTACTTTGTCTCCTAATAACAAGATTCAACCCTGGACAATTTTTGCAAGTTTTCCTTGCAAAATGGAAAACTGAAAATGTTAAAAAAAAACCTAACTGATTCATTAACACCAATGCAACTGCCTGGTAAAATTGTCCTTTAACTGAATTTTTTTCTTATTAGGCTGTAAGACATTGACCTTGATTCTTCTTCTGAAGATCAGTATGGAAACACTGCAGAGGAAATGTCCTCACATGCTTGGATGAAGATATTGTAAAGCCTTCACTGCATTGCAATTTGGGTTGGCATGAGCAGAAAAAGTGTAACCAGACTCTTATACCTGCTTTTAGATATTTTGTCATAGTTCCTCTTCTCTGCCTATCTGCCAAGATAGTTTCCCACGTTTCTGATGCCACCCACCCCAGAAAAAAATTAGCTGATTTTGTATTCCAACAACATGTCCTGTTCAGCAAGCATGTGTAGAAAGCAATTTCTTTTCTTAAATGAACAGAGTGAATACCAGGAATGCCTCTACCTTCTGGGATAAATTTCATGGAGTTTTAGGTACTTGGTAGGCTGGCTTCAACTTCTAGCTTTTTAAGCACAGGTACTGTTTCCAAAATACATGTTTATCTGATGTTATCTACTCAAAATCACCTGCTGAGATAATGCCACACTCGCCTGGGTTTCTCATCATCGGTTATTCACTCATGTTGGCACAGTTTTCAGCTCAACTACCTTTTCCTTTGCACCTCTTCCAGGCAATACCTCACTTGTGAGCAGGGCTTGGTTAACTGGAGACAGAGAGAAAGGAGATGAGGAATGTTAAGCTGGAAAAATTATATACTGGAAAGAAAAGGGAGTAGTACGGAGTATGGAGAAGTCAGAGATCAGTGGAAAGGAAAATAAGATTTGAGTGAAGAGCCCATTAGCAAAAATGAAATACATACAAAGCATACATACAAATACATGCAAATACAAAACATTAATAAGAAGAAAAAAATGCAAAAAAATGCAACAAGCTGTTTATTTGATCTTGGAATCATAAAATGTTCAGGTCTTCTCTGAATGTTTTCTTGAAACCCACTAAGATTATATTTTAAATGTGTGAGAAAAAGTAAATATAGAAATGCAAATCAGGCCTGACAGATTAGGCTAACAATCAGGCTTTTTTGAAAAGCAGAAGGCCAAGGACAGTTTAGCAGTTTATTTTGAGAGCTGAGTAGGATGGCATATTTTTACATTAAACAATATTCACTTTAGTTTTCTTGTGTTTATTTTTGTCTGAACATATCCTTGTAATTCTCCACCACTCAGTAAACAGTCCTACATTAGGACTGAATTAATAGGATAAATATTGCCAGTTTGTTAGAACAGATAATGATAAATGACTTGAATACATTAAATGTGTTTGGGACATATTTAATCCATAAGCTTGATGTTAAAAGCGCCAACATTATCTTATAAAATTTTACTATCAGCATGATCTGGGAAGCATCCTTGTGGTAGTCTCATACAGCTTCTCATTTACGCTGACATAAAACACTGGCTGTGTTGAAATATCAGCTCACGTAGAGCTGTGAAGAACTGTTAGTTGTGCAGTCACACATATAAAAAAGCTAAATAATCATTAGAAGAAGGCACGCTTTGGCTGCTGGTGTGGGATCACAGCAGTAAGAGACAGAGAGTCTTTAAAAGCCTGGAGTGCTGTGGTTGAGGGTCCTGAGAGCACTTGAGATGCACTCAGGGGTTTTGCTGATTTAGTGCCACAGCTAAGAAGGCATATTGAGAGAGAAGGCTTTCACAAAAGCCTTCCTTCCTTCATGAGTGGTGTGCTGGGATCCAGAGTCTGCTGGTACTTTTTGCTTTTAAGGAAGAATTAGTTCTCTATTGTGCAGAAGCAATTTGTGGCTGTAGGAGGAGGTGGTGCAAAAGGGAACTCGACATGCCAGGCTGTGGTAGCTTCAGCATCACTCAGGTGCCCTGGGTCAGCTGGGGTTGGAGTGTCCTGCTCTTCTGGTCCTTAGCCTTTTGGCTATTTTACTTTATTTTCTTCCCAAGAGTGACTTTAAATGCATAAACTCTCCTGGCATGAAGGACAAGGTGTCACCTTCAGCTCAAACAGCAGCCTGTAAGAGATGTTGTCTCATTAGGCTTTAACCAGCTAAAATGTCTGATGTGTCTAGGTTGCTTAGGAAGGATGGCTCCTTTGCCTGAGTGCAAGTTTGGAGGTACCTCATAGGAACTCACTTTGGATTTTTAACAGCAAGAACAAAATACCTTCTTTATTACATACTCCTAGATCATGGTTTGGGGTTTTTTTATTTACTTCCTGATGGACTTTAAGCATCTTTTACAAACAAAGAGAAAATAAGTGTTATTAAATAAGAAAACAAATAAAGTCTTAATTCTTGCTTTTCTCATAGCAAAAGAAAGCTAGAAATGCTTTTCTCATAGCATTACTAGCTAGGCTTGTAATGGGGAATTTCTTGTAAAAGTCATAGCAGTTTCTGGCTTAACTTTACAGGCTTTGTCTAATGCCTACTCTTCAGCAGCCATATGGAAAAAAATAAATCCAGGAAAATTGAAGTCTCTGAAATAAATCAAAATCTGTGCTGCCTTGAGGGCATGAGAATAGATGGCAAATTGATAAGGTACATGGGTGAGAAGAACATACATTTGCCTCAAAAACCAGATCAGCTCTTTTCCAATTTCATCAAGAATAATTTTATTTCTTGTTAAAGAAACATTTTATTTCTTGTTTCTAGTATATCATTAATGAGTATATATGTAAGGCTGGTTGATCCAAACCAAGATCATTTTACATAAATGTAGCTTTAGTCAAGACTAAATAATATGTATCAGACCTGCTTTCTAATTGTGCAAATCCTGCTCCGTTTATGTTTTTGTGTTTGTGGCTTTTATTAGCAGAAGAATGTATACATAAATGTACATTTACTTAAAGACTTGTATGTATCTTTGCATGATGAACACATTTGTTTTCGTCTACCACAAAAAACATAAAATATGCTAGCAAAATGTATAATGTTATGGTTGAGAATTTAAAGGTTTTAACATGAGGAAATTAAGAAACAAATATATGCCCTCAGAGAAGTGATGACTTTTAAGACTCAGTCATGCTGGACCATGAAGTCTTTAGGGGAGAGGTAATGTTAATTTATATGATTATACAGTGCTGAGTGCACTGTTGGTGTTCTATAAGTAAACAGAAAAAAAATAACAGGTATGTTAGAATGATGAATTTGTCAGGTTTTTCTTCAAATTGATGCATTTGAATGATTAAAAAAACCCAGTGAGTCTCAGGATCTTTGTTCAGTTGATGTATTAATTAGATCTGTATTACAGTCAAAACAAAAAAACCCAGCCAAGCTGATTTGAGAACTTGAGTGTTTCCCCAGGACTGCAGGGGTACAATGGTGTGTGGGTCTGTTCCACACACACACTGCTGAATTACGTGTGTGTGCCCTTCACTTCACAGCACTTCAATGTTTTCATGGCAAACATTGCTACATCTGAGCTGATCTCCCTGGAGCTTTTAGAGTTATAAGGCTTGTAAAATAAAACTTGGGTAATGTTTAGCTTTAATGAGTTCTGTAACTGTTGTCCTGTCATGCCCCAAAGTCTCTGTACGGCTGCCTCGCAGAGGCTCCTTGATAGCCACCAGATTTCGTTTTTCTTTTAAAAAGGGAGGCTGTTGCAGAAGTGCATCAAAGGCAGTGTAAGAACTGTATGTGGCAGCTATTTAAGTAGAGCTCATACTGCAGAAATAGAGACCCACTTTGTTTTGTAAATTTGATAAAGATGCCTTAAAATCAAGGACTGGAAAGGGCAGCTCATTACCCTCCATGACAAGAGAGGTTGAGCCAGTCCTTGTGGTGCTTTGAGGAGGGGATGACTCAAGAACCCGTGGCATGGTGCCCAGCCAGGCTCTGCCTTGTCAGTCTGTCCCCCTTTGCACTAAACCATCACCTTACTTCTGTGATAAAAAAGCTTTCCCAGGTCATCAATTTCCAACACGGTCAGTGGTGAGGTCTTCAGAAGTGAGAGAGATGTCCCTGTGTAAGGAAGTGGCTTTGGCTTTGAGGAGTGGAGAAGGACCTTTGTGCACAAGAGGAGCTGACTTTTCAAAGGACAGCTGCTCTTCCAGTGGGAGAGGCTATAGCTTTCATCATGTCTTTGTGAACGAATGCAGAGGAAATTTATTTCAAACCCTCCTTGGAAGCCCTGGCCAAGATGGTGTAGAGAGCTCTGTTACCAGTTAAAAGAAGGTGAGGCCTCTAATATAGGGAGATAAAACTTTAGGATAAAAGTTCTGCCTATTATGGATAAAAAGCTCTGTGGAAGCTACTTGATCCAAGGAATGATCTGTGCAGTAAATTGCAAGTGACTTTTATCTATGGTGCACTAAACCAGAAATTAAAAGTTTGGGACATAATGAAAGCTGAGGAGAAAAGAAATTAAATATGTCTGAAGATTTGAGAAAATGATGTGTATTAAAGCTAGATAGAACTAGTGTAACACAGACCATAAATTCATTATATAAATTTATCTTCAAGTCCTTTTGACTGGACTGTAACATAACTGTAACTGAACTGTAGGGAAGGCATCCAGTCTTACTGTAATATCTTCAAGTGGTCCACTGCATCTCTGAAAAATTTGTCCACATGACTAATTCCAGAATTAATTATATTGCTTTTGAGTAAGCTTTCAAATAGCTGAGGAACTTACATGAGCAGAAATTATACAGCAGGAACTGAGACTAGTTAAATGAGCTATAAAATACTGAATCACATAGGACCAGGCCACCTTTTATTTGGCTTCACACCTCTGAATGCTTAATTGATTTGGTCTTACTTGCTATTACTCCAGTGGGGAAGGCAGTAGACTGGCATTGCTTTGATGGCACTAATTGCCCACTGCCCTGCTTACCAGCAACACTGTGGATGAGGCACCCTGTTAGACAGAGTGATGTAAAAGCTCTTTTGGTGATGAATTTTCAATGTCTGATTGCATTTCTTTGTGTGAATGAAAAGGGATCGCTCGTGAGACACTGCTTTGGGCATCCCCTCACACTCCTCAGGATATGGGGTAGCTTAAAAAGGCAGCAACAGTTCATTCTGCTGTGATAGGATAAATGAATGCAACCTGTGCAAAAGTGTCCATGCAGTGGTTTGTGTCTGTAGAAATAGCCTTCTGTTAATCTTGTAAGATAAAAAGCCGTCTGGCCTACAGTTCTGAAACTTTCCATTAACTCTGTGTAGGATTCCCTGTTAGACAAAACAGCTGTGGGGCTTGAGAGCTCAGCCAAAATCTGCTGAAATACCCATTTGATGTACCAGTTTACTTTTTCACAGCACAAGGCTCAATGAAATTTGGATCTGGGACCAGATAAAGGACAAATAGTAACTACAAGGTAGGGAATTCTTCTATGAGGCAGGTCAGATTTTCAGCTCAGATTAATTTCTTTCACTCTGGAATTTCATGCTTTGCTCTGGCTTTTTTTTTTCCTTGAAAATCTTTGTCTTCTGCCCTTCAAACAGTTCACTGTCAACTGTGAGATTGCAAAGCAAGCCTTTTGGTTTGAGTGCTCAAAACTGCAGCTGTCCTTTGAACAGTCAATATTTCTGCATTCACAATGAACTACACCATTCTACATTACTGCTCATGTGCTCCTAAAGGGCTGCCTTATATTAATTGAGATTTTTTTTTTCCTTTGCTGTATTTTGGTGCAGTGAACAATGTGGTAGTTTCAGGTGTCTTACATAACCAGCAACATGATGAGTCATCCTTCAAGAGCAACTATTGACTGTACTGGCATGAGTTCAGATGGTGAAAAATGTGCAGTTAGAAAGTGCTTTAAAAAAAGACAATCTGAACCCCCCAACCATTTCTTTTCGTGTTATATGTTGCCATAGGATTATTTTTGCTGTAGGGTAAAGGCCCAACAGCATGTGTAGGAGTGATCTCCATTGTTCTTCAGCACATAGATGTGACTCCTGTCAAATAAAATGATCACAAAAAACCCAAAGCTTTTCATAAGGAAATCCCACTGAGACAAGGACGTGATGACTCTCTCCCTGCCCAGATACAGTACTGATTTGATATGGGGAACCCACTCCCAGAGGGTCTGGTCATCTCTCCAGAGGGGAGATGCTGGGGTCAGAGCAAAACCGAAGGCTGCTTGTAAGATGTAAGAAGCAGGAGATTTGGCAGATGACAAATTCTTTATATCTTATTCCATAAATGCTTTGCTTTTTGTATTGAACAAAGGTCACCCAAATTGAAATAAGAGCACATCTCTCTTCCTAATTTCTCAAACTGGTCCAAAGAAAAGGAAAATACCTTTTAAAGGGTTTGTGGGTAACTACTTTAATGGCCATTGAAACTTTCATGTGATCATCTGTGGTCTGCCAGCTCTAGCTGAGAAAAGTCTTCGTTCCCTCTTTTAGAAAGTTCCTATAACTGACATGAGAAGATTTAGAAATTAATGTCTTCACCTGGTCACCTCCTAACTGGTTCTTGTGCAGTATTCCAATTGCACAAATAATTTTGAGCTCAAATTTCATAAAGAACGGTAGTTGTGAACATTATACATTAACAGATGCATTATTAAGATGGAAATAAATTATTTTGTCTCTCCTTTCTTGGTAATTGAAATTGTATCCAGAAATTTACTCCAGTACTTTATTAAAAAAAAAAGCCTTCAATTCTGCAGCTTGGTTACATCCACACACAACAGGTAGCATGCAATGTGTGAGGCAGAAGATCAACTTGAAGAATGCTATTTCATTGCTGTTCTGTGAAGAAAGTAAGTTTTACTGTTGCATAAGCAACAATTTTGAGTATTCCTGAGGCTGGTGCTTATGGTGCTAAAGGACTAAAAATTTTGCGGTTACTTTTACTGGGTATAAATGCAGACATCATGCAGACCAAAGCCCTCTGTCACTATGAATGAAAAGCCCTCTGGCCTTATTATAGTGACTTTCAGCTCTCAGGATGAAGCTTTTCTGAGTCTTCACAATTCACATGGAATGATTTCATAATTGTGGTGAAAGGGGTAGCAGATTCTTTGTGTTCCAGCTCTTCCTTGAGACTGTTTTGCTGCCCGTGGGGATGTTCCTGGTCGGGCTCCCCAGTACTGGCAGATCTGGGATTAAATTACTTCCAGCAGCGCTGCTGCAAGCACTGGGATCTGCTTGCTCTGGGTGCTGGGTGCCCCGAGGTTTCTGGGCTGCAGGGGGAAGGTTTGTTAGGTAACACAGATTCCATACACAATTTCTCAGAGCTTCTCTTACCGCCAATGCACTGCTCCGTTTATGCAGCATCTGCTGACAGAAACCTGTGTGGGAGGTGGTATTGTTTGTGTTATTTTCCCTAGAAATAGAAGATACTTGTGCTGAATAAGAGGCAGAGTTACTGCACAGCTTAAAAAAAAAAAAAAAAAAAAAAAAGTTTTTTTTAAAGCATTTATTTTTCATCTTGGATACGTTATTTTTTACCCTTGCCCCCCTCTGAGGGTAAGGGGGGAGAAGCTTGAAAAAGTGTGTTTTTCTGCCCATTGATAAACGTAATGAGATTTGAGTGTCAACATTAAAATGTTCCGTGTCATCAGCTCTGTGAAAATGCAGTGAAATATGGAAGTGAGAGAGAAAAAACTCCATTTTCAGCCTGGCTGTGTCCCCTGCTAGGGTGCTGTGGGGAATGTTGATAAACACTGGGAAGGGCTGAGAGGTGGCAGAGGCAGGTGAGGAGCTGGTGGCTTCTGAGGGACCACAGAAAGCTGCCACTGCATCTCCTCCTGCGTCTGAGTGGCAGAGGCTCCTACTTAGGGGAAGCCTTTACAACCCTTCTGTTTTTGCATTCCCTGGATCAAGGAAATAAGCGATGCAATGGAAATTTTTTAATAAACATTTCTAGTAGGAATAATATTTTACATCTCCCTCTGCCTCTGCTGAGTAAGTGCTGTTAGCTCCAATTGTTCATTACTAAGGAAAGTCTTCTCTAATTCATCTCTAGCAGTACTCCAGGTAGAGGTGATTTTTTTTTTTTTTTTTTTTTTTACCTGGCATGGCTGAGCTGTCACTGCTGCTGCTGCTTGGGCTAATAGACATAACTGCTGCCGTGGACGTCGCGCCTAGAATAAAAGCGGGGTCAAGGTGGAGAGGTGAAAAGAATCGTGAGTAACCCGGGCTTTTCCTTCTCTTCTTCTCAGCTCTCTCTTTGAAGAAATGTCTTAGGCCTCGTTTCACTGTGTAATTCTTCCTCTCTGTGAGGTTGTTCTCTAAGAGCAGCCTTAAGGCCATGTAATTTAAGTATTTAAATATGCATGTGAAGGCACGGGCCACACCTTCCATGAGCTCCACACATCTGCAGTACAGTCCTGTATCTCACTGCAAGCTCTCCGAACTGCCTGTGCTGATTAACTCCTGTCTTTCCAGGGACCTGAGAGAAGTCCAGGCTGCACCTTTTCTCTTTATAGTCTTACAATTTTGCATGCTATTTCAGATGTTAGCTTTGGTACAGGCAGAAAATCTCACAGGTCTGCAGTTTGTGTGAAAGAACTTTGTAACCCCGGTGATTATAATAGCTAATTTTATGGATATAAATGCATAGCTGCACTTTAAAATCTGCAGATTTAGGTAAGGGGATGTAAGATAGAATTTCAGCTTGTGAAGGGTTTATCAGTGCTGCACTTATAAAGAGAAAAGAGCATTTACTATTAGAAAAGGAAAGTAGATGAGTCATCATAATATTTGGGAGTGAGACTTCCTACTGCATACACAGCTGCTTGACTGAAATAACCAGATGATTATTTCCATTTAAAGGGCAACTCAGTTTTCACTGACATTATTCCTTTTTCCTGTCCAGCTATTTATAAACAAGAATGCCCATGATGGGCAGCATAATATTAGCATATTAGCATTATGCCTATAAATGTTTGCTCTGGTTTTGTTTTGGGGTTTTTTGGATTTGTTTTTTTTTTGGTTTTTTGGTTTTTGGTTTTTTGGTTGTTTTTTTTTTTTTTTTAGAAACACTTAGATTACTAAAAGAGAGAAGGAATATTGAAAATGGAATGAAGGTTTTCTGTTTAGTTCAGCTATATGTGATGTGGTTGCTTGGAAAACATATGTGATGGAAATCCCTAAAATAACCAGAACTTGGAGGGCTGGCTGTTGTTATCCTTGGAATAGGTGTTATTTTGTCATTCCTCTTATCTGGAAGCCCATCTGCAGCTTAAGCAATATTTTTTTTTTCTGAAGCATGAACATAATATCAATAAATCTGCTGCCTCTCTCAGTCCCCATATCAGTAGCGTTAAGGAAAGAGGTGATGGACTCAGTGGAACTGAGAACTGCCTTGCCCACTCACAGGTACTTCACATCTAAAGCCCACACTGCCCAAGCCAGCAGGGCATAAATGTGTGCATAAGGGATGCACAAAAATAGCAACCCACAGCTTATAAATATTTGAACATATGAACTTGTTATGACTAAACATGCCCTTTATTTTAATTGCTGTGGAAACTGAAGCACAACTGAAATATGTTGAATGAATTTTTCCCACAGTGTGTTTCTTTCTCAGTAAAAAGGCCTTCTAAAATGAGTATCTGTACATCTGTTGTGAAAAAAGCCAGATCCAAGAGTGAAAGTACTGTACATTCAGTTTTAATTAATTGACTTGCAGGTGTTTGAAGATTTCTTATTCTGAGTGTTCAGTCTGATTTTTTTCCTGTGAAGAATTGAAATAGATGGTGATATAGACATTAATGTCTAACAAAAGAATTAATAAAGTTTATCAGCTTGCAATGTCATTAATCCATGATAAGTAAATTATGGAAAAGTATTCAGAAGTTTAAGACCACTATCTTATTGAAAATTGTTTTGCAACTACAATAGTTCATTTAATGTCACCTGAATTAGCTATTAGACCTTATTGATTCAAATTACTTGCTTTCTTCTCTCAGGAGAGGGTGGTCTCAAGCCAGCACATTAGCACATTGCTACATTTGGTTAAAGGGAAAATAGGCTGTAAATCAGTTATTACAGCACCTTGATATTGCGTTACTTGATTGCTTAGAGAGATCAGTTGTTGAATGTGTTAAAAGTTACGGATCTGAATCAGCTCTCCTTGAAACTAAGAGAAGATGTTTTGAGTAGCCTTTAGTGTTTCTATTATTCAAATCTTAGCAGCAGTCTCACTAAGAACAAGAAGATTTTACAGGAATGCCATTCCTTGTATACTATTTGGCTTTGCTATCATGATGTCAAAATTCTTTTAGTAGTGGGGGTGCAGATTATCATGCAGAGCTGGGTACTCTGAGCTGTAGAGAGCTCATTTCTGAGAGAAAAAATGTTGTGTAATCATAGCTGATAGATTACTTGTTGACTGCTAGTAATGCTGTATATTTGCCTGTCAGTTGAAATTGCACTTGAAGATGTTCTCTTGCTGGTTCATTTTTGTGCATAACAGTTAAAATTCTAATGAAAAAAGTATTCTGAAAAGGCTTGTGGTTGTGTGATACATGTTTCTATTTAACTGGGTTACACTCAAATTCCATAACTAAAAGCAAAAAGTATGACATTACATGAAAGGGGACATGGCTGGTTTCTGCATCTCTTAACTGAAATTTTCACTGAAGCATTCAGATGCAGCAATTTAGCAGCGCTTTAAAAGTAATTTATACTTACAATATAAAGAGATGGCAAAATATTTTTGCTCCAAGTGGTCTTTTAAAAGACAGAACAATCTTCTATATGTTCTCTGTGATGCTTCTCCAAAAAAGAACATGGTATATTAAGGGGCATAAGAAGTTGTCCAGGAAAGCTGTCGTGATCCAATTTTAGTCATTCTTTTCAAGGTCCAGCAAGCACCAAAACTAAACTTGAATTTCTATGGCTGGCATTTGCTTTATCTGAGCTTACACCTCATCAGATGAAGTTTTCTTTTTTACTTTTCCATAGGGGATCTTGGAACTGGGAAATCTGTAGCCTGGTTCTGCTCTATTGCAGCTCAAATGAATGAAGTCAGGAGAATGGAGATAAATGTTATCTTCTGACAAATACAACTGCAACAAAAATAGTCTGGAAGGAAAAGAAGGGGACTTATTCCCATATGAATCTGTAGTTTCTGTAGGGTGGTGGGGGGAACAGCACATATCTTGGAGACAATATTAAACTACTTAAATATGTAAAAAATAACACTACTTAATTGCTTATGCAATGATGTCTTTGTCTGGTACATTATTACTTTTATCTATTCACTTCATGTGTAAGAAAGCCGACAATTATTTTTTGAATGCCTCTACTTTATGATTTACATGCCTATGATCATTTGAAATTATACAAAGAAATCTCATGGTTTGATACCAAAATGGCAATGTATTAAGACTGTCTTACTATCTCTCAGAAAACTGTACTATAGAGCAAGATCCTGGTTCTTATTAACTGCTCAATACTGCATATANCATATAATGTTTACACTGAAGACTTGACAGGCATATTTTTTGGCATTTATAATTTTACATATTTTTTGTTGTATTATGTGTAAATTTCTTTTTTAGAAAAAACTTAATCAGAATTGCTTAATCCGTGAATAAATTTATTTTCATTTTAAAGGGAATAAAATTATAAGTTTTTAGCCACGTTTTGGATGTAAAGGTCAGAATTTAAAGTTGTCCCAGAGGAATTAGATGCAGCAGATATGTGTCTTTTGTATTTCTGGTAGAAATATGAACATATGAACTAATAGAATTATGACATTTTAAGATTTTACAAGGCATTAAAACTATTCTTTCTGCTGTTCAATTTTGCATTTCAGGTAAAATGCTTAGGATCATGGTTTATTTACTGCAGTTGGCACTAGAAATATCAAATACCATGGTCTTTGTTTAGCCACTATTATTATTATAATTAGGAAAGTTACTAATATAGAATTAGTAAAAAAAAATTATAATTGTTCTTACTGATTCTTTGTGTGTTGAAATATATAAATATATATACAGGTATGTATAAATACATACGTGGATATGTGTGGGCACATAAAGAGCTACTTTACTCTCTTAAAAGCTTCAACATTCTTCTGTTGCGGTGCTAAAATCTTGTCAGTAACATATCAGTCATTTCTTAGTCAGTCCCAGTCCTGTATTTTCTAGGTGGAGGGAATATGCTGAAATTGTTAACTTTTATTTTTGCTAAATATATTGTACCGATGTTCATTCATTGGTTGATAGGTTGTGAATTTCTTATGATATTTGGTACTCATAATTTTTACCTGTCCTCTATGGTTAAAGAAACAGAGTCCTAATTGTGTTATAAAGCAAAATCTAGCTGTTTCTTTCTAAGTTTCCTCAGGCTGATCCCAATTTAGACAAGTTGAATTGTGCATTGAGGTTCAATCTTGCAAGTTATTCCATGATTCATATTTGACTATCAAATAAATATATCTTTCAGATAGTTTTGGTGAGAAGGAAAAGGAATCTGATATGTGGTTTTACATGTATAGGTCCCTGAAGAAAAAGAAAATATGGATTTAACAGTAATGTTGCTGCCTCAAATAAAAATATGCTTGAAAAGAAAAAGATCAAACCACTACTGAAAGAGATTAGGAGGTCTCAGGTGACACTGTCCAGGGACATCACTGCCTGTGTGCCATCTCTCCATGTGGCAGTGGCCAGTGGGATCCCCAGACAAATAGCTGCTGGAAGCGAATCACCAACAGGAGATTAAATTCTCTGCCCAGATGAACTATCTTGATTTGATGAAAAAAAAAAAAAAATTGTCAGGTCTATAGTTAAAAAATCAGTGTTCTTTTAAAGAAACCAGGAAATTCCTTATCTTAAAGAAGGGAGTAAAACATTTGTCCATCTTGAAGAGCTACAGAGTTGTCTTTGATGTTCAAATTTGCTCTTTTATTACAGTATTTAACCCTGACATGCACCAAATAATTTAACTGCAAGTTTGCATATTAATATAATCATCTGGCACTAGAGGCTTCTTTGGAAGCTTTAAATAGAACAGCAAATCAAAACCATTTAGTGATCTTTGGTGGTCAGTGTAACCAGAAAGGTTTAACACAGCCTTTCCTAACTTTGAGCCCACTTTCAAAGTACTTTTTTTCCGCCTTTCAAATATTTCTTGTATTTCCTATAAGAAATCTTACTTCACACAACAGAGGAAAGTGTTTTATCACAGACATTTTAATGTCAAGTAACTCAGTATCTAAAGAGAACTATGAAGTTGCCCTTAGATGCTGGAACCTTTTCTTCTCCTTAGGTAGATGTGGCTGATAAGAAACTTAGAGGGATGGTGAAAAGAGACATTAAGAAAAGGATACTTTTAACTGGAGAAAAAGAAGAGAGAATTGGAAGCAAACGAAAAGGGGACAGTTAAATAGCTGAAGGCTGAAGGAAAGTAAAGAAAAGGGAAAAGATAGATAAGGAGAAAAGAAGATAATCTGGAAGAGCATAAAATGAACTTTTTCTGCCGTTAACATTTAACTAATTTGCAGTTTCTCATGCAAACTACTTAGTCTGTGGTATTAACTTGAGTGTCCCACTTCCATCACACTTTCTGCAGCATCTGGAAAATAACAAAAACTCTTATGTCAATAAATAAATTTGTTTAGAACTTTAATTTGTCTAAGTTATAAGGATAAAATGAGCTATTTTTTTAATTGCTTCAGTAAGATTTTACAGTTGAAATGGAAGCGGATGACATTGATTCATAAAAGCATAAAGATTTTGGAGTAATTAAAATTTGGAACATTTGGTGCCCCAGAACTTTTGACCTTTAATAAATTTGAATGGAACTGAATTGAATTTCAGTGTGCAGTTTAGCATATGATAGATGGGCAGTGAA
>WEZZ01020093.1:271-16366 GCA_013400585.1 Chloropsis cyanopogon | reverse complement strand
TTTTTTTTTTTAAAGAATTTTTATCAGTGTAATACTCACATTCCCAAAGCCCATTTTCCTTGTCAACCTGAAAGTTGTCTTCCCAAAAAGAATCAGAGGGAAAAATGCCATTGTAAAGTATTTCATTTCCAAGCTGAGGAGCAAGTAAAATGCCAGCAGCAAAAGTGCAGATGCAATTTTGCTGCAAACAATGAATTTGTTTTCCAATTTATTTCTCAAATTTTCCTCTAGAGATTCTTACCTAAATTTCCCTGCTCTTCTCTAGTTTGGGAATAAATGTAATGTCAGGAAATCTATTTCACAAATCTTAATCCCAGTAGATATATATATTTGAATGTTCCTTTTCAATCACATTGCTAGGGCAAAAAAGTGAACATGCCTGGATTGCTATGTGAATATCTTGATGTCCTCTTGCAACAAATCAAGAATTAAAGCTACAGAATTACTACAAGGTGATATTTACAGGTTTTGGCCCCTAAATTTCACTACCAGGACAGTACTCCATGGCATGGGAGATGTATGATTTTGACACAAGGTAAGGAAAAAAGGTTAAATATTTGATTTTTTTTTTTTCCAATTAGTGATGAAACAATACTGGAAATAAAGAATATTATCCTTCATCTACACTTTTTTGGGATCCTGTGAGCAGCTGTTTTGCTTAGGGTACCTAAAATATTTGCATATTACAAAACCCTGGAATTAAGTAGTCTCCTTGGTTTTAAATATTGATGCAGTCTAAGGTAATGCTCAGTTCTCTCAATTTCAGTGATTTTAAGATAAAAAATATAGGTGAGTTTCAGAAAAAACAGTATGAAGAGTAGAAGACTCTAGAATAATCTTGCCATAGAAGTCATATATCTTTGGAGCATTATAAATATACCAGAGTAAAGTTTGCTTATTATATAATACAGTGAAATACAGCTGGTAGAAATTTGATCAAAAGTGAGGCTCTGTGATTTAGAAATAATTTCCTGGCACACTGTGATAACAGAAGAGGCACCTGTCACACCTGACTACACATTTCTGGTTTTTTTTACCTGAAGCACCTCTATAAACACACACTTCTAAAACATTTATACTTTTCTTAATACACCAGATACATGGTTTTGATTTCTGTTGCATTAAAAGATGTAGGAGAAGAGGACTTCCTGAAGAGAAATACACATCATCTAGACCAAATCCGTTTAGCAAAATAATGATGGGCAGTGAATAGAGTATATGCTATTTATTCAAGCATAGCAATAACTCTCTGGAGGGAGGAAAAACAGGAGTGAAAATTCGATATGTTATGATACCATAAGGGCAAAATACAAGAAAAAATTTCTAACCACAGATTTTAAATCTTCTAATGTTGGAAAACACTACTTGACTGCCTTTGCAGTGAAAGGCAAAACACATGGGAAATCCTTGCTGTGTAGGTAACTTGGAAATCACTCAAAACACTCAGTAGTATAGAAGACCTTTCAAAACATGAGTCTATTCACAAACATATAAAATAAGATCACCAATTTAATGAAAATAAATTATCTGAATAATATTTAAGTTGTATATGTGGAATTATATACAAAAAATGCCCATACACATATTCCACATTCCAGGTTCAGTTCTGTGTAGATTAATTTTGGCTATGAAAAAAGTCCACAGTAAAGCCAGCATTTAGGAATAAATAGCTATTGTGACAATTATGGAAAGAAGAAGGGAAGGGAGGGGAGTAGAAAGAGCAAGGGCAGGAATGGGGGCAGATAAAAAGAGAAAATTTTCATTGTCTTAGTGAATATTGAATTCTCTCAATCAGCAGTATCACTAAAATTTTCAAGGAATGAACTTCTTTCTAGAAACAGAGAAGCTCAGCCACACAATGGCAATAACACATTTCCAGTGGTTACACACCTGGAAAAGCATTGTCAGAATGAGCAAAACAGAATAACATATGTGGAAGGCAGTTTCAGGACAAAGAACACACAAAGATAGTAAAGAAGGATTAAAAAGTAAAACTAAGAAAGAGGCACTGAGACAAACCCCAATGATTCAATGTTCTTTCTGTAAAATTTCATTGCTTGAGTTATTACATTTCAGATGACTGAAGCCACTGTTTTCAGATCTATGTAAAAACTACATGATCTAATAAACCAAAAGGCATAAACCTGATACTGTAAATGCAAATGCAATATTACCTAAATTCTATTGGATGGACTAAAACACTCAACGTACTTAAGCCACAGAATATCGCTAGATGAAGAGAAACAGTTGTCTTCCTCCACAGGAAATATTTAAAAATACCTTATTGAAACATATGTATGCAAAATTAAACAGTAGTAATAAAGATCAAATAATCAGAACATTAAGATGATTTAGTCTTTAAGAATTAGAAGGTCTCATATTCCCTCTAGAGAGAATATAATTAATGTAATGGCTGAAGACCTGTGCTTGAATGACAAACTAGCGTAGCTGTACAGGCAGAGTTACCCATTGCCCTCTTCAGCTGATTCTATCATGATCATCCAGTTAGCAGCCAAAGAATAACCTTTGTTAATTTACCAGCTGGGACACCTACTCCTTCCTAAATTTAGCTGTTAATTACATCCTGTTGGGAAGTGTGAGATTTTATATCACTGCTTTTAGGTTATTGCAACAATTAGTCAAACCTTTGATCTCTTATATGAACCTGAAATCAGTGATAGAAACACAGTGAAGTAAACTTTACAACAGGGCAGCAAAATCAAATTAGTCCTGGTGAAAATTGATAGTCAGTGGTCATTTTGTTCCCTTCAAATAATAAGGCTCAAGCATTAATATATAAAAGCTACATAGTTTGGGATAATTTAGGGATAGCCACACATGGAAGAATTCAGAGCTGATTCAAGTGGCATTGGTCATGGGCTACAGCTCAAACAGAGGTTTAAAGAATTGTAAATGTCGCTGGCTTTGATTTAATTGAAAAGAAACAAGATCAAGACAGTAAATTGTAACAGCCTCTCAGATAAAGTCATGGAGGAGCTTGACTTTGTCAGCTTAAATATTTAGCCTCTTCTCAACAACAAAAAAAAAAAAGTGCCAAGAGGATAGTGAACATTAGTTTATTGCCTGAAACAGCAGCAGTTTTAATTGATTGACAAATGAACAGAAACAAAGAATAAAAAAGTAAATGAAAACGCTGCAAGAATGGGCAGTTTTGTAATTGGAAATTGTAAAGGTCACTGAGTATGGCTTATTGCTATCTGTTTGAATGGAATAATTGCTTTGTGGAAATCTTTATGTGGAGCCTGGATATGAGCAATATTGACTTTCATAAAATAAGGGTGTTTTTTATTAATACTTTGAGCATGAGTGGACATAGCAAATGTGGAGTCATGCTGATTCTGTCAAAGTGTCAAAACATTTATACACCAATACTAATGTGTGTTTTTGATCCAGTGAGATAATGCAAAATATTTCTGGGGAATATTGTTAATCTGGATAACAAGAAATAAAAAGGAAAAAAATTAGGAGATTAAGAATGGTGCTAATAATTTAATTGAAAAATTACCTTTTTACAAATAAAATAGGCATTTATTGATCCTGCCTGACCAACTTACATGCATTTTGATATGGAGTCACTAACTAAATCAGTGAACAAGGGAAGATGTCATTTATCTGGACTTTTGTAAACTCTTTGACACAGTCCCCCATATCATACTTCACTCTAAATTGAAGAAAGACGGATTCAAAAAGTGGACTGTTAGGTGAATCAGGAGCTGGTGGGATAGTCACACCCAAAGAGTAGCGGTAAACAGGTAAGAGTTTCAGTGGGTGGCAGTAACAAGTGGTGTCCCTCCAGGGTGCATATTGGGATATTAATCTTTATTAATGACACAGGCAAAGGGATTGAGAGCACCCTCACCAAATTTGCAGATTTGAGAGCACTAAAGTGGGTGGTGCTGTTGACACACCTTAAGGATAGGATGCCATCCAGAGAACCTGGACAAAGACAAGAAGGGGACCAATGGGAACTTCATGCAGTCTAACAAGACCAAGCAGAAGGTCCTGTACCTGAGTTAGGGCAACCCCCATTATCAATACAGGCTGGGGGATGAACAGGTGGAGAGCAGCCCTGTCGAGAAGAACTTGGGGGTGGATAAGAGGCTGGACATGACCCAGCAATGTGCACTCAGCCCAGAAAGCCAAACATGTCCTGGACTGCATCCAAAGCAGTGTGACCAGCGGAGGAGGGAGAGGATTCTGCCCCTCTGCTCCTGTGAGGCCCCCCCAGAACACTGCATCCAGCTCTGGGGTACTAGCACAGGAAGGACATGGAGCTGTTGGAGTGGATCCAGAGTAGAAGACCAAGATGATTAGAGGGATGGAGAGCCTCTCCTACCAGGAGATGCTGAGAGAATTAGGATGGTTCAGTCTGGAAAAGAGAAAGCTTTGGTGTGACCTAATTAGAGCCTTCCAGTACCTGAAGGGACCCTATGAGAAAATTGAGAGAAACTATTTACAAGAGCATGTAGCAAGGAGAGAGGGAATGTCTTCAAACTGAAAGAGTAGGTTTAGACCAGAGATTAGGAGAAATTCTTTACTGTGAGAGTGGTGAGGCACTGGAATTGGTTGCCTAGAGGACTTGTGTATGTCCCATCTGTGAAAGTGTTCAAGCCCATGTTGTATGAGGCTTTGAACAACCTGGAGTATTGGAAAGTGTCCCTGGCCATGGCAGAGGGGCTGGAACTAGATCATCTTTAAGGACCCTTTCCAACCCAAATTACATTATGATTATATGATTTATTATAAAAAAATGAAAAAAAATTTGGTGACTTGCATAAATTTGTAACCTAAAATACACCTTTCAGTGCTTCTGATATTATTAATATACTGTTTTAAATATCTCAAACACCACTGTTTAGATCATTATTACCCCAAACCTGACATCAATACATGAAATTATTTTCATTGGGAAGGTATTCAAGTTCTTCAATCTCCTTCTTAAGTAGAGATATGATCCTCCACTATATTTTGCTATGAGTGTATATACAGACATGTATGTAAGCATGCAAAAACTCTTTAAGAGTTAGGAAAAAATCCTGTTTTTTTAGGGTTAATCTTCAGCTAAAGACATAGCTTTTTCCAGATATTTCTTTTTTTTCTGATATTTAGAACATTTGTTTTAATCCATAGCCTATGAGCAGATGCCAACATAGATATTCTTTATGCTTACACATTTCTCAAGAAAGAAATGTCTCTATCCTTTTCCCCCAAACAATATATTTTTGATAATTAATGTGACATAGTAGTTTAAATTTATCCTAGTTCTTTATTTGTCTGAAAACTTTCAATGAAGCTTCTTTCTACTGATTCAAACTTTATTATTCTCTTCTGACTCTGTCATCTTATATGACAGTGAAATCACCACATCCTATTACAGTGGTTTGAAAAATTATTCAATATGCAATTTAAAATGCTGACTATTCATTGCAAATTGAGAAACCATGTCAGAGAAAACCACTGTTTGAATCAGAAGAGAGTATGAAAACCAAACAAAATCTTTTCAGTCACAATTTTGGTGTTCTGTCACTTTATCTTTTGTGACTTTAACAGAAGCTAAGCTAAGCTTTCACTACAGAAAGCTGCTATGAATTATCTTTAGTTTGCCTCTTGAGGGATAATTATTTCATATCACTTGTGTGTCAAAGATGGAAGGTTTCAAATCAATCCTGAAATTGGTTGTTCCTCCTAATGAAGTAACATTTGCAGGGCTCATTACTCTGCTACGCATTTCTGCTAAACCATACTGAAGGTTTAAAAGAACAGCCCAACAAGTAATTTGTTTTTGTACTATATATGAAATGCGTTCTGTCATTTTAATACATTGCAATGTTTTTCCTTTTCTGTGCTGTCCTACAGCTAGTTTTCACTTCACAGGAGTGGAAGTGAAATAAGCTTTCTGAAAATAAGTTTTCTATTAAAAAAATTGAGAATCATTTCACCAAACACTTCACAGAGTAGATATTTACATTGGCCCTGGTGCTCCAGACTTGTTTTAGTGTTATTGGGGAAGATGGCACATAAATCACTCTTTAAGGAGTGCCTATTTCTTCCACTTTAGCTTTAAAGGGAGTTCAGATGTTCAGTATTCTGTTCAGCACACAGATAAGCA
The DNA here is from genome assembly GCA_013400585.1 of Chloropsis cyanopogon. NCBI lineage: Eukaryota > Metazoa > Chordata > Aves > Passeriformes > Irenidae > Chloropsis > Chloropsis cyanopogon. The sequence goes on along the minus strand of WEZZ01020093.1, from coordinate 10,236 downwards.
ATACCATGGAGGTACTCTCAAGTATCCCACTTTGCCCCTCTGCAAAAAAACCCAGGTCCAGCATCCAATATTTCAGGCCTGTCCCAGATAACTTAGGGTAACTCATGTGCTTTTGTGCTGTCACAATTTCAAAGGGCCTGTGATCCAACAAAGTAGCTCAAAGTAGCTCCATGTACGGGTACCTGGAATGGGATGCAGTTCAAGATTAGCATCTCTCAGTTTAGATTCACTGTGGGTGTGTGAGCTCTTTCGTAGGCACCCATTACAGTCAGAGGTGATCTATGGCGTCATATGACTCCCACAGAGGCAGCTAGTGCCTTTTGAGGTGTCCTGAGATATTCTAAGGTGTCTGAGAGGTCTGAAAAGGGCTGCAAGATAGGATAAATTCTTCTTTTATGTTCCTCTGGATTGGCAGGTAAAGGCCAGCTCCCCAGAGATAGCTCAGGATATCTCAGGTATCCTTGGGTGCCCAACTGATTTGTACTTAGGAAAAGCAATGCATCTTTTCACAGAAAAGACTGTGGTAGACACCTGGTGTCTTCTCACCTGAATAACTTCCTAAGCTTAATTGAATAAGGGCTTATAATTTTGTCTAAACATAACTCTAAACTGAAATTTGAGATGACCTAGTATTTCTTGTCCAAGGTTACACATAATATTATAATTCACTACCACCCTCCAAAAAACCTCCACATAAAGATTTTATTTTTGTGAGATATTCAAACTTCTTTTCTGAAATGTGAAGGTAAAAGTAATTGTAAAAGTCCCTTAATAATTCTATGCTATTAATTTAATCTATTTAATTATTCTTTATCTAATATTAATTTTACCATTGAACAGTCATAAGAAACTTTTATGTTTATTTTTAAGTCATACCTTTATTTGTCTGTAAAATAATTGACTGTATATGCTTGTCAATAGCCTACTTTTCAATCCCTGTAATATTCCCTTTCCTCTCTCCTTCAGTCTCTCAGAGGTCCTTTTAGATTTCACATTTTGCCAACGTTCTTCCCCACTGTGAAATATTGCAGAATTAGGACTGTTTTAATGAGCTACCTACCATATTAAACAGCTGTTACTGTTTAATACCTCACTATACTGTGGGGACATTACTTAAATTTAAGTATGTGAAAGTATAACAGTGACCTCAAGTAGCTATTTCTATTTTTATTTCTTAACTTCAAATTTTATGGGTCTTTGATATATTTTCAGCCAAGTACTGTTTCAGTCAATCTAACATACTCCTTAGACATTGAGTTTACTCCCGACACCCTCCTTTTACACTTAATTAACTTGATTAAATATTGATACTGCTGTCACAGCCTATGTCCCTATCAAGATTGAGGTCCTGTTCTGTTAACTGCTAGGTACAGTACAAACACAGAAGTCCATCATATTAGTTACTTATGAAAAATGTTGTTAGCTTTCCATGAAAAATTACTTGCTCTATGAAATATCAATTATTTTTTTATTAGAAAATACCCTTCCTTAATATAAAGTGCTTTAATTTGAAGGAAAAATTATATAGTTTTTCACACTTAAGGATTAAGACGGCTGTCTGATTATAGCAGCAGTAATATGTTGCCTAAATTATAATTATGAATATTATCATTATGTTCAATCAACATGACCATCAGTACTTACTGCAAGGTATGCAAAAATGAGAAATACAAATAGCTTTATAGCAAGTAGCAATTCATATGCATTGTTAGTGGCAAAACAGACCATAAAGCAGACGTTTGCATTCACAGGAAGGAAGAGTAAATATGGAGCTCATACATTAGTTTCTAAAGGACCTCATACATTATGTATCTCACATCTCAGAAGCAAAGCAGCAAAAAATAAGTTATCTAAGAACACACACAAGAGGAAATTCTAATCCTTATGCATATTCCACTACATATACTAAGCCCATATTATTTATGACTAAGTTACTGAGATAGCAAACCAAATGAATAAGTTCATAGCAGGGACTGGTAGGGCAGGATAATAGCCTAAGCATGGCAAAATTCCCAGTTCTACAAAATTAACAGAAACAGCAATAATCTTGATATAATCCAAATTTAAGGTTGCACAGTTTTTATTTAAAGTTGCAAGAAAATGAATTTTTATTTAGACTTGCAAGAAAGTGAGAGAGAACCTGAAAGTTATTTAAGTAGTAATTACATATCCTATAATATTTCAGAAAATAAATATGCCACTGCATTCAGAGAATTTAATTCTCAGTTTATATGGGACACCAAAGAATTATGGCTACTCTCACCGTCACCTTGTAAGAAGCACATACTCATAAAATCGCTTGGTATCCCAATTTTGGTCACTAATCTCCTCAGATACCTATACTCTGAGTTGCCTCAGATTAAGGAACCTATTGCAATTTGCAAATGTGTTCTTAAATTCTGCTTTTACACCTGGGTGCGCTCAATCCGTAAGATATACTCCTCTTATTTATAAACAAGACCAGTGCATATCTTAAGCCCAACTGAGACAGAATGAGTTTAGGAACTGTAATGGAATATGTTTAAGACTTAAACATGACTAATATATCTTGAGAAGAATTAACAGATTGGGATCCTATAGGGGTTAGGTGAGTGTGACCAATTAACAATCATCAATAGACTGAGATTATATAAAATGTCTCTACTACAAGGTTTCTAAAGATAGGATAGTAATTATTTCAATTATATTCTCAAATGGAAAAGGAGCAGAAAATAGGGCTACAGAATAGACCTTAAAGGGAAGGATAAGTTTTAGTGTATGTGAATATACTGTCAAAAAGCATTCAACCAGTGTAAAAGTGCAGCACACAGTATTTTGGCATCTGTCACAAATTAGTAGCTTTCAGCGTTTACCTTTGTTTGGTAAGTAAATAGCTACTATACCTGTTGGAAAGCAGCATGAGAACCAGAGCTATTAGGACTTCCAAGCTGAGATACATTTATAAAAAGCATGTATCTATCCCCAGTGTAGTGACAAGGTTAAATAAATATGTGCTCCCTTAGCTATTCTGAGGTCTGGATGAAACTAAATACCTCATTCAAGATGGTAACTAAATAGATTACTTTTGGAATTGCCTGCATTTAATGAATTCCCTGTTTAAGAAAGGTAAAACAAAACAAAATTAATATAATTCAATCTTCAAGCGAAGAGCTTAAATATCACGTTACTTTTGGGAGAAACAAAAAGCATTGTTAGCTACAAAATTCTGCTTTTCAAATGTTTCTTGATGGCCTGATTTTTGTTTTCTAAAAGTAAAATATTCACCATACAAAACTGAAATAAAACTAGAACATTAGTCAGTTTGTTAAATATTCAGAAGGACTTCGAGGCATAAGAGACAAAACATCTCCCACTGTCAATGTTGCACAGATTTGAAAGTCAAAAGACTAGCCCCTCATCTTCAGAAAACAAATTTTTCTGTTAATATTGCTGAAGCTTGTCACTTGGAAAAGGGAGAATTCCCCATTCAGCCCCCTATCTGAAGATGCATATGTCTTTGGCAAAACAGCGAAAGACTGTTTAATTTCTGAATGGGTTAAAAATGCTTTCTATAGACAGGGATGTCTATCAGGATGATATGGCATCTGTTTTCTCTCTCAACAGCTAGGCCATCAGTCTATCAGTTCTTTGTGCTAGATAGAAAGATGAATTTTCAGCTGGAGGACATCTTTAGCATTTTCTTGAGATTTTCTGATAGTCTAGTATCCACCATTACTGATCTAAACTGCTCAGTCAGGTTACAGAAGCGTGTGGTCACACTGCTCCAGCTCGCAGTGAGCTGAGGCCATGCAGCACCTCTGTACAATCTGCCTGCTCCCCTCCTCACTGAGGTGGGATACCTTGCTGGGCCTGAAGATGAGGCTCAGCAGTTCCTGCCTTTTGGGTAGACACCATCTACCTAAATTTCTCCAAGGTTTTCAATTCAGTTTCCCACAGGCTTCCCCCAGAGAAACTGATGCATTATGGTCCAGGCAGGTGGGAATCTGTCTATCCACTGGCATCCAGAGGGGTAGTTGTAAATAGCTCCTTTTTAAAATTACATTCTGCCACAAGTGGAGACACCCAGGGATCAATACAGGGCCCGGTGTTGTTCCATATCTTAATAAGTGGTCTGGAATGGGATTTAGTGGACTCTGATGAAGTTTTCTAATGTCACTAAACTGAGCAGGACAGTGGACACTTGGAAAGAGAAAATCAGTCAGCACTAACACCTGAATAGTCTGGAAGAGTGGGCTAATAAGACCCTTACAAAGCTCAACAAGGAGAAATGTAAGGTCTTGCACCTGAAAAACATAATCCAGGAATAGAACCTAGGCCAGCATCTACCCACACGGGGAGCAGCTCCATGGAAAGGGAGCTGGGGGTGCTGGTGGACAAGCTCAATGGGAATGAGCAGTGCTGCTGGAGCAAAGAAAGCCAGCGGGATGCTGGGTTGTATCAACAAAGGCATCACCAGCAGAGATCATCAAATGCCCATCAGATCAGATGATGCCACTCTATTCAGTCCTTGCCAGGCCACATCTGGAATAATGCCTTCACGTTTTGGTCGCCGCTATTCAAAATAACTGTGGTCATGCCAGAAGGGGAGCAGATAAAGGCCACAAAGGGGCTGGGAAGCCTGCCATGTAAAGAAAAGCTAAGAGAAAGGAGTTAGCTCAGCCTTGAGAAAAAAGAGCTGAAAAGAGAGCTGAAGGGAGACCTGATCATCATGTTCCAGTATTTAAAGGGTGTCTACAAAAATGATGGAGACTCCCTTTTTTTAAAAGGAATCACATAGGAAAGATGATGGACAATAGGTACAAGTTACTCCTGAGGAGATTGTGATTTTTCATAAAGTAGACAATAAGATATTCAAATAATCTCCTCAGGAAAGTAGTGGATTTCTCAGCAGTGGATACTTTTAAACTGGACAGGGTGCTGGGCCATCTTGTCTAGACCATGCTTTTGCCAAGAAAATGATCCACGTGATCCTTGAAGTACCTTCCAACCTGTTATTCAATGAGTCTATGATTCTAATTACAGTTATTTTGCGTAGTGCCAGCAAAGAAGAAGCACAGATGGCATGGGGATGCAAGATACCATGTATATGTAGAGCATATATGTATATGTAAATATATGTATGGCATATATGGTATATATGTTCTCTTTCATCCAAAGATATTAAAAGTGAAATGATAAATGGAATGGCTGGTGTTATCAGGCTATTTGTAAAATTTTATGGCGAAGTTGTACTTAATTTTCTGAATTACAAATAAATAATCTAAATAGTTTCCTCAGATATTCTGAAGTACTTTCTGGTAAAGGTTATATATTAATAATGCATTTCAGTTTAATTAATTTTCAATATTTGTGCACAGTCCAGAGCAGATTGCTCCCAGCTTTTCTTTCATTGTAATTCTACTCTAGCTGATTTTAGAACCCTGTGCACATTAATATTTTGGGTTTATATTAAAGATATTTTGAGATTCACTGCAGTAAATTGACACTTAATTCCTAATGTGATTTTCAATTTGCAGAGACTCCCTCTGGAATGAGGAGAGGGGATAGAGCAAATCATCTAATTTTAGAAGTTTCTCCATCAAAAGTAGAGAAAAAAGAATAACACTCTACATATAATAAAAACATTATGATTTACAAATTATATAATACACAAGAAACAGTCATAGTAAAATAAAAAGATTTTTATTTCCCATTATTTCCTCTTTATCTAAGCTGTTATCTCTGTTGTCTATGCATCTTGTTGGCCATCCAACAGTAGTAGTGAATATTCACCATTGATTTGATTCAGCTAACTCCAGTTCTAAGAAGATGCCACAATAATATCTAAAATGGGAATATCTTTCCATTGTGCAGTGATGTTTACTATGCTTGCTTCTGTCTCAGAAAATGGCAGTAAAAGTACATTAATTATATTTATTTCAGAATCAACAGAATTTCTTGTCCCCTGACTACACAAAAATGTTTGTGACAAAAAATGTATTGATTGAAATATATGTAGCTGTCAACTGTAAACGCTTTAAGTCATTCAATTTCAGTGACAATCCTAATAGCTCTTTTTCTCTAAAGCCTTATCAGCCCATACTCAGATAAGAATCTGCTATACACAGAGATCTGCAATATTAATAAAAGCATCTACAATTACATTTTTATAAACATCATCATCACCTGCTCCAGATAGGCAAAAACTTGTACCTTCTTCCCAGAGAAGTGGTGGAATCACCATCCATGGAAGAGTTCAAAACGTATGCAGTTTTGGCACTTGGGGATATGGGTTTGTGGTGAGAACAGTGACTCCGGGTTAATGGTTGGACTTGCTGATCCTAGAAATCTTATACAACCTTAACTATTCTATGATTCTGTGATTCTATGGTTTTAACTATGACTTACAGTCACTTTGCAACAGACAATAAATACATTAAATTTTTTGCTGAACCTTTTACTGTTCTAGTGGACCGCTGAATCTTACATTCCTAAAAATTCAACTGCAGATTTTATCAGACACAGCTGAGTAACAAGATACAATTTTGCCATGTTTAGACTACTGTGATGAAAAGAATGGAGAATTTACTCATGAGATTTCACTGAAAGAGCTATGTAACAGAATATGATTTCTTTTTAAGACACATAATTGTTCTGTACGAAAATTATCCTACTTCATGTTTGCATACAAGATCAGATTAGACAGGCCTCAGTATTTATAAATTCACCAGTGTTAAGGGAATTCATTCTTGTTAGGATCAGCAAAGTCAAGCTAGACAAACAGATTCTGTAGACCAAGTCCCCAAGGAACTGTCTCCAGCCAGCATGGGAACGCTATCAGCAATTATCAAGGATGTTGTCAAGAAAATATGAAGTGTGCATCCTTATGTCTGGAGTAATCATGAGATGCATTTGCATATGATAGAGAAATAAATGAATATGTACTTTTAAAATCATAGTTTAATGCATTTTAAAATAATATTCAAAGTATTAGTATTTTATATTTATGGAGATAATTGGGCAGAAATATCAATTGTGCTACATTGCTATGGTACTGCTTGGGAAAATTTGAATAAAAATTTCATATCCACAATTGTTACATTTAAAAAGGATAATTTAACAAAGTGTAAGATGAAAGATTCCTATGTCTTTAGCAAAAGAAAATTTAGAAAATAAATAAATTTTGTGGTAAGAAAACCTTAATTTTCATTTTTTACAGTCAAAAAATAATTTTCCTTTCTCAAAAACATAAGTAAGCATATGTAATGTAAGTTTACATGCTTTCTTCCAACATTAGTGTGACAAGTGTTTGCCTGATCATAAATTTAAAACAACATAAAATTAAGTCATTCATAGAAAAACATTGACATGGAAGAATAAATATCTCTATGACCTTCCTGGTCTTTTAGCGATGGAACACTGATGTGCATCATTTAAAATCATATAATCTGGGGAGTATTTCAAAGGCTTCCTGTAAAATGTGCTTCAGAAGAATCATCTATTTCAATATTGACTGAATATACAATAATGGATAAAAAAGGGATTAAAATTAATTGTTTTGATATGATGCAATATTTGAAGGGACCTTTTGGCTCATCAAACCCTGCTCCATACTGTCTAAGAAACCTACAGAATTTAACTGCTGCTACACATTTTTCAAGCTTCTTTATTTTGATAAGTGATCTGTTCAGCCTTTTCCCCAGACTAACAATAAAAAGTTCTTTCTAAATTTTCTTTCTGTGCTGCTTATGAAAACAAACATTTCTTACAACTGTGCATGTAAATCCTGGTACTGTTCTGTTAATTCACTTTTTGCCAACTTGCTCTTTACTTCAATGTAAGCACTGATGCCTTAATATCTTTAAAGAGAGGGACTATCTAACTTCTTATCCTTTAGTTTTGGCAATATAATGTCACATTATGAGGGCACACAAATGATTAGCCTCATGTTTGCAGAGCTAAGAGGTTGGGAAAAATGAAGAGCAGATTCTCTTAGCACAGGCTGAATACACACCTCAGTTACACTGCAGGTCTAATTCGAGAAAAACCAAACCAAAACAATACAAAACTCTTAATTTTTGAGAGATTTGGAGGAGTCAGAATTATTCCCACAGTACGTGCACCTTAAAACCTGTGTTTGACAAGACTATGGAATTACAACATTATCACTGTAGAGTACTCTATCTTGTACACCACGATCGTTCTCAGTTCTTCCTAGGACCAAAAAAATGTTCATTGTAACCACACAAAAGGCAGAAATGTTGCGGAAATAGTATTTGATATTATGTACATGGACAGTGGTAGAGCACAGGACTGAAGTTTGTATTTCATGTTTTTATATACACTAACCAAAGTCAAGGTTTACTACTGTTCTTTCAGAACCAAACAATATATTTTTGATAAAGAGTTAAAGTACAATTGAATTCTATGATTTTTAGGTATCGTAAAAACAAACAATGACAAACTTGACAAACTCCTTGGTCATCTGTCAAGTANTATTTTCATCAAGCAAAATATTCAGCTTTTTTATAATAAAATTTATAAATAAAGTATGACCGATCAAACTAAAATATTCCAGTAAAGCAAAAAAAAAAGCAAAATCATTTTTCTTATTTAGTATTGGATTATATTTTTTGATTTATATACTAAACAGGAAAGTTAAAAATCATTAGTTTCAGTATTGTCAGGATACAGCTGGATTCTAATACTTCTTAGAGTTGCATTATAAGATTTCAAACATTTGACATTATTTAGGTTTGAAGTTAATGTGAATTTCAGAATCTCCGAGAAGTTATCCTAGAAAGAAGAAATGTGTTAAAGAAAAAGTTATAGGAAGCACCACTTGGTTGAATATTTTACCTTAAGATTTGGAAAAGGACTCTTCCATTTTGGAAATGGCAGGTCAGAAAGATAAATCAATCCCATTTGAAGTGATAGATGTGTACAGCTGTCTTACAATGCTCTTGAAAGCATAACTTAAAATCTTTAAAGGAAAATCAATAAATTCCTGATGGCGTCAGGGAAATGGTTCTTATCAAAATAATCTTGCCTTCCTGATCAGATTTTTTTTTACCTATAATATAAGTATTAAGTATAAATCACCATATCACTTTATCTGTCTCTCTTTGACACCTTAAAGCCTTAGAATCTCCACTAGCAGAAATTGGACCAAGCAGACGCACGCCAGGTAGCTTGAGAGATGATGCAAAAAAGGAACACGGTCATCACTCTTGCTGCATTTTTATTAATTTGTGGTAAAAGACATCACTGGAAATTAGACCTGTATCAAACAATTGCCTTTCTACTTTGATTTTCTTTCCTTAATTTGTGTGTGAAGTGGGGAGAATGTATTAGACTATGGAAGAGATTATTTTCTCTCTTGAATGTGTTTGCACAGTGAGCACTGTCATTGCGGGTAAAGAGCACCAGCACCTCTGTTACACTGAATGCCTCTGAAGAAACAAAAGAATATCTAATAACGTAACTTAAAGTTTTTAGTGCTTTGGATAGCTATATTAATTAGGTCTAATACATTAGGTATCTGGGTTGCTTATAAAGCAGATCGTTCCCCCAGAAGCATTTTAATTTATTCTCTTTGTGAATAATTTGTTCAGGAACCAGGAAGGAATTATGCTTCTGACATAATGGATTAGTAAGATATTATTCAAACAACAAAGGAAATTAAGTACAAAGGTTAGTAACCAAGGATGAAACAATTTTTTAAAAATACATAACCCATTTCTCTGAATTTCTAGAGTACTTTAAAAAGTTAATAAAATTTCACTGAATCCCTGTGGACTCCCTGTGATGAACTAGTGTTTTCTTGAATACTGCAGAAGAAGTTTCGTTGAACAAAGATAAAATTTACATACAATTTATGTATAAATATATGTATACATGGACATTTATTGAAGTATAAGAGTTGGTTTAGAAATAGATGATTCTTTCTTATAGGGTTATGTTGGCCTGTGTGTTTGTATGTGTGT
>WEZZ01020092.1:1011-23197 GCA_013400585.1 Chloropsis cyanopogon | reverse complement strand
GCCTGTTAACAAAAAATGTACTATTTTGACACCTGAATTCAGAGTTAGGTCTCAGCTACTGAGAGATCAGCATCAGCTTAAGACCATGCAAACTACCAGGGATTGTGAAATGAATCGATAAAACCATGCACTTATTCGAGAGAAATACTAACTATATGTGACATATAAACTTTCTCACTGGCTGACAATGCCACTTGGTCCATCAGGAATTCTTTTCAAAACAGGCAAACAGAAAAGGATTATTCTGAAATTGTTCCGGCAGGAAGAGCCAAAGGAAAAAACGCAAATGTTACAGCATAGAGCCTGCATATTATCTTTGTAATGCTCTGTGGAAACAGGTATTTGCACCAGAATCAAGCAAGACTGCACACTGTTTGATTACCTTTCCACAGACAGACCAGCTGCTACGCACACAGGCACAGGAGCCACCTCTCTAAGACAAACAGGATGCGGGAGAAGGTGGCAGAATATGGATCAGGTCTTAAAACTAGATCCTTTAGAGCACTACAAACCAGAGAACTCCAGGGAATCGCTAAGACTTCCACTTTACATCCCTAGCAGTGGCATGATGAACGCAAGCCTGAATCATGTTGCAGCAGAGGATTTCTTTACGAGGAGCTGTCTGAGGTATTCATTTTCCACTTTAGAAGTTACCAGAATAATTCTAAGGACAGAGACAGTAATCACTAAAGGATAATAAAAGAGTAACTCATAATTTGCATACTTAAAATTAGACAGAATCAGCTGCTGCCCCAGTACTGACTGAGTGATCCTGATGGATTTATGAGACATAATGCTAAGACACTGTATTCCTCAGTCAAATGTTTCTTTGCATACAAGACAGCATTCATACACCAAATCTACAGAGGAGCACACATAAAGACATTCCCTCATATGTTTTATGTAATGTTCCATTCTCCTCTGTCAATCACAAGGGAGAGAAGCCATGATTGTTTTATACACTATTCCTTCTCTACCAGAAGTCACAAAGGGATTCATAGAGTATGAATATAAAGATACCAGTTAATACTGAAGAGACAGACCTCAAGTCACAGTGGCAATACCAGCTTCATTATAGTTTGACTACTTTCAGCACAGACGTCTAAAAATCAAAAAATTTGAGAAACTAATCATTGTACTGTGGAAATTAGTGCTAATTAAGTTATCCAAGTACCTGAACTTTCGCAACACAAAAACTGTAAAACAGATTAGCATTTTACTTACCATTCATTATTAAGAGGTGACCTGCAGCTGAAATCACACTACATTAATAATTATGTAAATACATTATTTACAATTACAGTAAATTACTTTTTTGCAAACTGAACACAATCATGCAATGCTTAAAATTGCATTATTCCCAGTTGCGGGGACAAGGTGAAGATAGGGTCTACACCTAGCATCCATTCTCCACAGGAATTAAAAATTGCATGCATTGACAAACACATGCACAAAATATACATATATATGTCACATGAGGCACAAATGGACTGTCTCCCACACATAGCTCAGTGAGAAATACAGAGACTGAACACATCACTTGGTTTTTTTCATAGAACCATATAACCATAAATTGGTTGGAATGGACTTCTGAATGTCATCTAGTCCAATCACCCTGCAATGATCAGGGACATCTTTTTCTTAGCAAGAGCTGCAGTACCGCATGGAGGAACCATAAAAAGTCAAATCTGGCAATATATCAGATTGCTTGCTGACACAGGGCTAAGCTGGGGCTTCAGTTATACAGACACGGCGGGGAGGCAGGAGGGGGCACCATCCAGTGCACACTGAAACAAGAGGATGCCCTCCCACATTCACCAGCAAGACATGGAGCAGCCACTTCAGCAGGGAGTAAGGAGTACTTACTTAAGGAGTACTTAAGGAGTACAGCAGAAAGTAAGTAACATTATCCAACTTCTTCCGGCCTCTCTGCCTTACCCATCATTTACAATGACCCCCCCCTCCCCCTTCTATTGCATTGTGTTGGTACACCCAAGGGGAAGATTATTTGGGAAAGTGAGGCAGGGCCGCAGCTCCTTCATCTTCCCTATGACACTCACTACATGGTTGGTGATGCACCTGACTGAACATGCCTAACTTCACCCTTTAATCCCACTGTGTCTGGCCCTATTATGCATCTAACAAAAAAGCCCAAAACATAAAAACTGCCACCACCACAACAAAAAAAACTCCAAAATTTTTAGTTCATCTGATTTCTTTATTTGGAACATTTAACAAGGCTGCATAGTCAATTCAACTTTGCACCTAGTATGATTTTGAATTTCATTTTGTAAAAAGTATGTTTCAGGTTAAACCCACATGTTCAGTGATCTTACAGTGCTTTTTTTTTTTTTTTAATGTCCTGGCAAAACCCAAAATGCAAATGTCTCTGATGCTTTCTTTCTTTCTGGCTGCTTTCCTTAGCTTTATTTTAAAAGCAAATATTTAGTGAAAAGTTTGTGAGAGCAGTACTTTGTTTTGAACACAGTAAAGGTGGAGATTTGACAGGTTCTGAAAATCTTCAGCTTTGAGTATTGCCAGTCTCTTCTCAATTTTCTTTTCCTGAGCCTCCGATGTCAGCACCAGTCAAGTCAAAATTTACCACCTTTTTAACAGAAATGTTATGCACATGTGCAGGAAAAATTGGACAGTCTGTGTGAAGTTATTCAGCAATCATTGTAGGTACGAACTCTTTGGTGGTGTCCATCATAAGCAAGCACAGTGTATCTTCCATGTCTTACATAGCTCCCTGACAGAGGTCCAGCCAAGCCCCCAGTGGGAGCTCCCTGGGTTTCTTCGAGTCAGTTCTTTCACCAGGCCCACTGATGCTCTGTGAAAAGCTCTGCCAGCTGCTGCTGCACACACAGGAACCTCTGTCAAAACCAATTTAGACAACTGGCTGGTTTCACATGCTGGCATCAGATCCTCTATTTTATCTGGTAATTTTAAGCAATTTTTAACTGGAAAGAACATCAAGTCAGCAAGATAATACTGTGGAGTTAATAGATGTTTGTCTCTTAAAAACAGGCTTTGCTTTAGCCACAGTAAATAAAATTTTAAAATCTACAATACTGATTTGTAATAAATAACTGAGGGAAATGCTTCTCTCCCGCCTTTGGAAACAGAAGGGAAGGAGAAGTTGCATTAGGTGACTAGGCTGGGTGTCTCCCTAGAATGAAACAAGGCAGCTCATGGTATTTTTGTTCTGGTTTGGCCATATACCTTTGAAGGTACCTTCAAATACCTTTTTGAAATTGATCTGTTTGCAATTCATTGTCAAAACTGCAATGACATGTACTTAAATTTGCAATCACTTCACTGTAAAAGTATATATAGAAAAACATTCTGTCTCACTTCTGATAAGAAAAACAGGTGACACTTTTTTCCCTTGCCTAAGGTAAGCTTTAAAAGCAATCTGCTTGACAAGGTTTAACTTTAGGTCCTGCAAGGACTGGTGATGGCACAAAAGATAGCAGAAGAATCAGGAAATGGCACAGTCATTGGAGAAAAATCCTGAGACAAGTTCCCTGTACAAAAATAAAAGGGAGCTCCTTTAAGCCTTGGAAAATATCCTGCACACATTGATAAAAAAGCCTCTAAAGTCATACTTCAAAAAAATAAACTGCACTGACATATCAAGTCATTATGATTTCTTCTTCGTGACCTTCCTCTATATCCTTATGCACTAGATGAAACCAAACCCAGGGAACAAAAGTGCAAAGTAACAAAAGTAGAATCGTAGCTTTCCCTGTTTTGTTCCAGGGTTTCTTTGGAGAAGACACTGCTATTTAACTCCTGTGCCACTGAAGCCATATTCAGGCAAGCATGTGAAAACCAATATATTTGATTTTTATACAGGACATCCCACTGCCATTTTGTGTGATTCTTTGCTCCCCAAAACTGGCTATTCATGTGCCCTGCTATTTTACCTCATGTATGGCACATAGCTCTCTGTTTGCAAAAACAGTGGCAGCTCTGAGCAGGAAAGCAGACAAGAGGTAGGAAAGCACAGAGAGCAAGGTCCCAACATGTTAAGGATGGCTACACCCTGGTAAGGATCTCCAGTCTTTGCCCACATGCAACAGTGGCTGTGGGTGGCACTTCTGCCTCTCCAAGCTGCCAGGGCTCAACCCTTACACTGAAACTAAAGGTATGTACATTTAGTGATACTGCCTGCAGGAAAATATTGTGAAATGCATGAACACTGCCCAGGAAAGGCTTACTCTGTGTGCTGTGACCAGTTAGGAGACTGGGGAAAGAGCAGGCTAAACAGCCATACTCATCCACTTCTCATCCTCTTTTGCTCGCCAGTGTGGAAACAACACAGCTACAGGATCAGTCCTCAGATCCATGCTAGAAGATAGCATGAGGTTCCCCTGTGGTGCAAACAATTTTATTTCTGGAGTGATGCTTGTTTCTATGTTGTCACATTGCCAAGAAAATTCCTCATTTCTTGAAGTCTGTTGGGAGGCAAGGCTGTATGTATGGAGATCAGGCTTTGCCATGCAGGTCCGAGAACAGACTCAAGACACCTTAACATTATTCAAGGGTTCTGCAAAGATGGGGTTGTCACTGCAGCCATTCTCAGAGGCACCACTCAAGACACCCTGAGCATAATGTAGACAGGGTGTGCACTGGCAGAGAACTGACTCTGGAGGTTCAAACATTTGCACATGTTAGTTATGTAACAGCAGACCACACACATAATGGAAGCAGCCAGATCACTACTATATATGATGCAAGAATTTTATATGTTGCTTAAATTTTCCAGGACCTTATAAATGACAGGAACTGGTGAGAAATGCGTATCATGCCAATAAATTCTCCTGGGTGAAAAGTATTAGTTCCAAACAAAAATAAAACCAAGCCTATTCAGGTACAGTTTTCTTCCATTAGGAGGATGAAAAAAACAAATCCCTTTCTCCTCACAATTTCAAAGACACCTTACTAGAGCAGCAGTGATACATGCATACCTGGGGGTTGGGGAACCCCAGGTCACACCATATGGCTAGCAACGAAGCAAACTAGCATCCCCCTGTGCAGACTGCCAAACATTCAGAAACCTAACAAAGCAATGTGAATGTGGCTAATGGAGCAAGGGAACAGACTTACAACCTGATCCACAAGGGAAACAGTGTCATAACTTTGGGGCTTTCTATCCATTTCAAAACAGCAAATTCCCTGTAGGCTCCTGCAAGGAGGTCTTAAACCCTTTTACTGACATCTGGATGTGTGAGTGAAATCTCTCCTATCAGTGATTATCCCTGCTGGGGTATCATGATTAAGAAGTTGTGTTGGTCCATCTCCACAAGGAATGCCAAGAAATTATCACCACCTACTTGTTGTTCTCACTCAGCATAACTTCCCCTGGTTTGCTAAGGCAAAGGACTTCTCTTTCAAGAAAACTGGCTGAAAAATGAAGGGCAGAACAGTACATAAAGGGTTTCTAGATCTCACAGTACTTCTGGTGATTAACATTCTGTGTATCTACTTTTATTCCTTCTCTCTAACCAGTCTGGGTCTCTGCTTCATCCTCAGTCCACTTGTTTTGTGAGTCACATCAGATTAGAAATGCATTCAACTATGAGAAAAATCTTTTGCAACTGATCCAAAAAGAAACAATAACAGAAACCCCCGCATACTACATTTGAAGCCTCTTTAAAAAACAAACAGAAACAATGCAAGACACTGAAAAATACCGACAGGTTTCCTTATGGTCTTGTTTAGAAATGTACTGCAGCTGAAGTCACTTGTAGGATATCCTGTGGGTGACACATCAGGTAGTCAGTATAGGAGGAAAAGAAACTGGACATTTGAATACAAGGCTTTGTTCTGTATTTTTGCTACACAATCTGTAACAACATCAGTTAACCTTCCATCTCTATCAGTGCAAAGGATTTGTTTGGTTTTTCTCAGTGTACGCACACTAACTGAACACCCTAACTCTGAGTACTGTACACAAGCCCCTCACTACAAGAAAGAAAATTAGGTGCTGAGGCACATCCAAAGAGAAACAAAGCCCAGGAAGGGTCTGGAGCACAAGCTTGACAAGGAGTGGCCAAGGGAACTGGGGATGTTCAGCCTGGAGAAGAGGAAGCTGACGGGGACCTTATCCCTCTTTACAACTCCCTGAAAGGAGGGTGTAGCCAGGCGTGGTTTGACCTCCCAAGTAACAAGCAACAGGACAAGAGCAAGTGTCATTAAGCAACACCAAGTGAGATTTTGATTGGATATTAGGAAATATTTCTTTACTGTAGGAGTTGTCAAACACTGGAACAGGCTACCAAGGGAAGTGTTTGAGTAACTACACCTAGTACTTAAAAGATGTGTCGATGTGACACTAAGGGATATGGTTTAGTGGTGGGCTTAGCAGTGCCACGTGGACTCAATCTTAGGTTCTTTTCCAAATTAAACATTTCTACGAGTCTTTCATTGTATTACAAACTCATCACTGAATTCCTACACATTTTATTTTATCCTGTATTAATTAATGTGAACTATGTGCCAGGCCTTGACACAAGAAGTGCTGATGGAAGTTTTGTCATTGGTTTTAGTGCAACAGAAGTCAAGATGGCTATTTTTCAAGTTTTTCATGGACCTAGTGCTTAATAAATAGTTTTACAGAGTCTCAACATCATCAAGTCCCAAGGCACAGCAGGGCTAAAATACATTGGCAGGAAGTTTGAACAGAAGGTAAAAGTGTGTCCTCCTGCACCATCTCCAAATATGCAGAGCTCTAATTAACAAAGCAGAAACATGGGATGTTGGCCTTCACAGTGTGGGATACGGATCAAAAAGGAAACATGAAACTGCAGATTACTCAAGTACAATAGGAAGCTCAAGATCATGGAGGATATATTCACTATCAAAAAAATTGGAGCCAAACCCAAACTCCCAAAACAAAGTACCTCCAGTTTGACACTCAACAGGACACTTCCTTAGCTTGGTAAACAGGAGACTGGTTTGAAACAAACTGCCAAACAACTCTACGCAATTCAGTATTTCAGCCAAGAGAACCTCACCAGAAGCAGTGATGTAAGTGCTCTCTTTTATCCAAAATGTGGTATCATGTAATCAACCTCATAAATACAATAGCAGGAATTTTGGAGGCAGTTCTTGAATACAGCTTGAATCATCTGACTAAAAGATTACTACTAAATTTCCCTGCATTAGTGGGCAAAGTCTTACTACAGAGAATGCTAACACAGAGCCTTCATGGTATTTCTTAGGACTCCTTTAGTATCCTGATGTCAAATCCCTGCAGGTGTACAAAAGCCAGAGCAAGCCGGGGCAGCCCTTTTTGGGGTTGGGATCACGCTAAAAACTTTTGAGAGTTGACCCAAGGTTTCTCAGCTGCGTAAGTAAAACTGAGTGCAGCTACACAAGGAATGGAGGAGGATGGCAAGAAGAAGGGACACAGCTGGGCCCACAGACATGGAGAACCAGATTTCATGTTCTGGCTACTGCTGCACATGGAGAAAAGGGGAGATTGGGAAGGAGGATGAGCAGGACGGAAGAGACAGGAAAGGCAAGCACTACTTCTCAGGACAAATGTGTGGACCCATCGCCACTTCTCTCTCAGGTATAGTAGATGCCATTGTGGAATGTTGAGGTTGGAAGTGACCTCAAGAAACCACAATTACTGCTCTGGAGACAACAAGGAGATGGTATTTTGAGGCCTTTGGGACTTTGGTATCACATGTAGACACCTACCCTGTGTCCAGTGCCAGCCCTGTAAAGTATTTTAATTGTTTTTAAAGAGATCAGTCTGTCATTTGTTGCAGATATATTTTAATATTAGCCAGACTATGCGTAGGAAAAGACTGGAGTATAAAACACACAAACTCCTGCTGCATCTTTTGTACATATAGTGTATTAGAGGTAAGAAATAAAAGCCATTCCCTGTCCTTCTAATTTACAGCTCCCCCAAGGAGTTTCTTGCTGTATAAATAATATACATTTTGTGGCTATGTTCATCTTACATAATTGTTACACACAGTCTAAAGAAGGAATGACAGAAATATATTGTAGTGAATTTGTGTATTACATTGTTCAAGAAATTTCTGCCTTGACAATCCTTTTTATAATAAGTTCCTTTTCAACCAATAAAAATTTTAATAATGTGAAAATTACTTTCAGAACATCAACTAGCAACCTGAAAAACTGACAGATATTATTAAACATAACTGTTTTCAACCCAAATTCCATAAAATACATAGCTACCAACATCATGTAAAGACCTTAACTACCCTGAATAGTTAGGCTCAAATATTGGTCTAATAGTTCACTGTTTAACTAGGACTTCAAAAAATGCTATCAAACCTGGAGTGTGGGTTTTTGGTTTTTTTTTTTTGTACTCTAAACCAAATTCCCAGGTACAGTATTTTTATTATTTTAATGCTAAATTGGAACCAACTATATCAAGTGTACTTAATTTCACTTCCTTGTGCTTCTGTCCTTAAATTTATGTATTCTGTACAATTGTTTAGACAATGCTTTCAGGCACACGGTGTGACTTTTGGGGATGTCCTGTGCAGGGCTAAAAGCTGGACTCAATGATCATTCTTGGTCCCTTCCAACTAAATTGGATTGATTCTGTGATAGGTGAATATCTATGTTGCTAGTTTAGGCAATATTCTAAAGATAAAAATTATATGTATTCTGCAAATGCATGTACAAAAGACTCATGCCTATAATATATATACTTTTTTTTTTATTTTTGATAGCCTAAATACAGCTGACAAAAACATAGCAACAAAGCCTGGAGAAAAGCCAAAGTTACATGTGCCTTCTTTGTCTCAGTCTTTGATAGTAAGACCAGTTTGCTTTTGGTATCCAGCCTCCTGTGCTGGAAGAGAGGGACAGGGAGCAGAATGAAGCCCCCACAGTCCAAAAAGAAATGGACAGTGACTTGCTATACCACTTAGACACAAGTCTATGGGGACAGATGGGATCTACCCAACGGTCCTGAGCTGGCAGAAGTGCTCACTAAGCCACATTCCACCATTTACCAACAGTCCTAGCAAATCTGGAAGGTCCAGTTAACTGGCAGCCAGCAGATGTGAAATGGCCACAAGAATGGCCAGGAGGAGGATACAGGGAAATACAGACCTCTCATCCTGACCTCAGGGAAGGGGAAAGTCATAGCACAGCGCACCAACAGAGTGTTATCACGCAGAACATGCGCGACAACCAGGGGATCAGGCCCAGTCAGCATGCCTGTAAGGAAAGGCAGGTCCTGACTGACCAACCTGATCTCCTTCTGTGAGCACGTGACCCCCTCAGTGGATGAGGGAAAGGCTGTGGATGTTGTCTGCCTGGACTTTATGTAGTGGGTTCACCTTGACTGGACACCAAGTGCCCAAGCCTCTCTATCACTCCTCAGTAGGACAAAGGAGAGAAAGTAAGATGGAAAACAACATGTAGCTTGATGTCAGGCATTTTACTAAACCAAAAAAAAAAAAAAATATATTTTTGTGAGGAAAGTTTTTAAAAAAAAAAAAAAATATATTTTTGTGAGGAAAGTTTTTAAAAAAAAAAAAAAATTTCCACTTCCCGGGAAGCAATGTTGCAGCACGTGTAATGATTGCTCTGGAAGGCAAACATCGTAAAATAACAAATGTCCCCCATTCCTCCTCCCTCCCTTAGCTTTTATATCGGAGCTGATGTCATATGGTATGGAATACCCCTTCAGTTTATTTGGGCCTGGTTATGTCCCCTGCCAGGACCTTTCCCACTCCCAGCCAGTTTTAGGGGCAGAATGTTAGAGAGACAGCCCTGATGCTGCAGCAGCACTGCTCAGCAGTAGCCACACCACTGCTGTGTCATCAACACCTTTCTAACTATACAAACCACAGCACAGTGAGGGCTGATGTGCGGAAAATTAACTCCATCTCAGCCAGTCCCAAGACACTTTAGTAAAGCTTTTGGCATCATATCCCACAGAATTATCCTGCAGAAACCAGATGCTCGTGGCTTGGAGAGGTGCACTATTTCCTGTATAAAAGACTGCCCTATTGTCCAAGTCCAGAGAGTGGTGCTGAATGGAGTTACACCCAGCTGCTGGCTGCTCACAAGTCAGCTCAACAGAACTCAGTGTTGGTGCCAGTCCTGCTCAATATCAATGCCCTGGATGAGAGGAGCAAGTGAACCCTCAGCAAGCCTGCAGATAAAACCAAGTTGGGCAGGAGTGCTGGTTTGCTGCAGGGTAGGAAGGCTCTGCAGAGGGATCTGGACAGACCGGATCGATGTCCCAAGGCCAATTTTATGAGTGCTGAGTAAACAGCTGGGCTTGATGATCTTGGAGGTCTTTTCCAACCTAAACAATTCCATGATTCCTAATTTCGCAAATACTTGGTACACTTGGTTCATAAAAAAATATAGTTATTCGTACTCACCTCATTTACATATAAACTATTTGAGCTTTCCTATTACACTGTCCTGTACAACTTGAACCCCTTGACTTTAACAGAATTATGAAGATGGTGGAAGTTAAGCACATGACGAATATTACTGCACTAATGATCCCCTGTGAACTTTCTATTTATGCTTATTCCTAGCTGTTTTATGAAACACAACATCTCTGTGGCACGACAGTGGAAAAGAGCTCCCAACATTATTTTAGATTTTCAGCACTGTTCAGTTTCTACAAATCAACGCAATACAACTATCAAGATTTCTCTTCCAGCCCTTTAGGAATTAGATGGCCTAATTCAGTTTCACAGTAGTACTTAGAAAAGCCCCAAATGAGAACCAAGAAGTTTCAACAGACTGTCTGAAGAATTTAGAGTGACTTCCACTATGATATACATATGCCTGATGAAACATATTTCAAGTTCCTTTAGAGAATTCCTCTGTGCTGCTTGCTGCTGAGTCAGGGTTGAAATTCTCGTGCAATATGCTTTGATATTTCAGTCCAAACTGTTAATTATACAGATAAGAGACATCATCAAAGCCAGATAATTGTAGACCAAAGTGCCTTACTGCAGGGAAATTAGTAAGGCTTTTTTTTGAACTGATGAAGCCTGAAATACATATTTCTATATAAAATCTAGAAAACAGGGAAATAAAGCCTGTAAAAAACAATTTATTTTGTCCATTTTACAGTTGACACAGTTTTATGTTACCAGAGTCCTCTAAAAAATGTATACAAGCCTAATATACAGGAAATCAGTAAGTGCATTCCAAAAGTGATCGTCTATACCACTAGTGATACCACAGACATTTCACAGAACTATGGAAACATAGAATCATGGGAATGGTTTGGGCTGAAAGGAACCTTGAGGGTCATCCAGTTCTAATCCCCCTGCCATGAGCAGAGACACTTTGCACTAGATCAGCTTGATGAAACCACTTGAACAGACCTCTGGGCAACCTATGCCAGGGCCCCACCACATCCACAGTAAAGAATTTCTCCTAATACCATATAATCATAGAATGGCTTGGGTTGGAAGAGACCTTAAAGCAGCTAATCTAAACCTACCCTCTTTAAAAAACCAACCAATCAAACAACCAAAAAACAGAAAACCAACACAATCTTCTCCCAAGAACAGACACTTATTTGGTGAGAGAATACCACCCAAATCACCACATACTTTTCTCTGTGATTAGGCATCAGCCAATACAGGGAAGAAGAGGGTAGAGTTAATTGCATACATCCATTTGGACAGGGCCTTAAAGAGACAAAAGCTGTTGGCACTTCCCCAGAATTATTAAGTACAGTTTTTTGGGGTTTTTTGTATTTTGGTGGTGCACAAGCAAAGCAAAGTTTGAAAATTCCTTTTTTTTTTTTTTTTTGGATTCATAATGAAAACCACAAGAGCATGGAATCTTATCATGAGTCATCAGATGTTATGGTTTCAAATCCACATCAGAAGATATGATTCTGTGGCTTTCAGTTGTTTATATAGTGACATGACCTGACACTATGCTGTCTGTTCTGTTCTGTCTTCTCTTTAAACTCTGGAGTTTGAAGTTTAAAGTATGTATGGTGATGCTTAGTCTGAAGATACAGACAAGGCATACTTTCCTAGACGAAGCAGATGTTTGTTCAATAACTGATAAGAAAAAGCATGTGATGTTTCAGTTAGACATTATACAGTAAATAATATTATTTAGCACTTTTTATCTTCTTCTTTTCATCTCCAAGTACACATAAACAACCAAAATAGGAGAAACAAAATATCAGACTTCTTGTAATTAGGCAGTATTACCTGCATACTGCAAACTGGGAAACTGAGTCAAAATAGAACAATGGAAGCATCTGGAAAACCTCTGTGTTATTCTGATGAACTTCAAAGTACTTAATTTAATAGCATTAAAAAACACTCTAAGTGAATACCAGTACTTGTGCTATAAATGTTGCTGGCACCTCCAGGACACTTTAAAAAATTGATTAGTGCTACACTGGACTGCTGAGTCATCAATGACCGTCCTTCAACTAGGACAAGAGGATGTCTTGTAAGCAAGTTATTTATATTCTTAATATCTTCAGCAGAAAGTACAGTCTGGTTAGGTTTGGTAGTCATTAAGTAGAAATTTTTGTATGTGCAGCCCTCATCCACAGATTTCTTATCAGATCAACTTCAGTCTTAAGTAAGAGCAATTACAAACAGGACAACTTCTTTTAGTCTGAAAGAAGAAAGGCAATATTTAATCATGCACACTGCACAGGTTTGTTTTGGCTGGAAGCAAGACCAAACCTCCATATCAAACTCTGTGTATGCAGTACCACTAGTTTATCCTGCTTGGAACTGGAACTCAAAGGGTTTTTGTTTCTTTTTTAATTAAAATGTGCAGGTGGTCTTGGACTTCCCAAGATATTTTTTGAAGCTGAATGGGCCTGGTTTCCTCTTCAATATCTCTTTTAATTTCAAAACCTAATAATCATGATCATCAACCCAGTATGTAATGTTAAACTACTTTTTATCTTTGCCATGTGTTTTGAGAGAGCCTGTTGTAACACATTTACCCCAATGTATTGTGTACTCTCAGATCTCATTCTGTATTGTCATATCTGCAAATATTTACAAAGCAAAAAATACTGTCTGACTCAGCAACGCAACTCACATGTCTTTCATGCTGTTCCATATCATTACTTCAGACCAAAACAACACAAAAACACCACTGTGAATTATAAAAGACAGAAATACTATTAGTGGCCTACAGCCAGCTATGGTCTAAGCATTTGCTTGTGAGCCCGTCAAACGCATGCAACATTTGGAATTCTGCTCAAAACCTTTGGCTGTACAAATACAGACCCTCAGTCAAGGAACTCAAGCAACAGTTTTACTCGAGTAAAATCAGGGTGATCAGCAGCTGATCTACTTTAAATGTTGCAATCCCACACCAGCTCCACTGGTCACACCAGAACACCTGGTCCTTTGCAGAGAAAAAGCAACAGGATTCCCAAGTACAGGTAGAGAGCAAGGCTGCAGCATGCTAGGGGTCTGCATGTGATCTTCATCAGTCTGTGACCTCTTCAGTACGTCCGTAACATCCACTCAAGAACTGCAGAAGTGTCTGACTTCAGCATGGGCACATTCACTGTAGGCTGCAAGGCTCACTAGCACATGTGCCAGCAAAGATGAAAGGCAGGATGTAATTACATAGAGATCTGCCACCTTCCAACAGCCTCATTATTAGTCCACCTGGTACCCACAAAGATCAACCACCACAAGTTGCCTCGGATAATTTTAAAGGTACAAAGCTTAATCAAATTGTTAAATTATCACAACTAGAAAAACAGCAATTAACTAATCATTTCAGAGGCTCCAAGAAGCAATTTCACCACAGGAATCTTTCAGAGGAGTAAAACACCCATCATACTGCCATTTATATGAAAATTTTATATTAGGGGTTAATATTGACTATACAGAGAAAATCAGAGGAATACACATTTTGATGTTTTAAGTATGTAAGTTTTCAATGAAAAGGCTTGTTTGAAGTTTGAGCTGGATAGATGCATGCTTAGCTTAGTTCAGAGATGGTCTCAGTTCTTCTATGAAGATGGCAGGTTAACAAGTCGTGAAGCTTGATAAAACACAGAATAATTTTAAAGAATGAAACAGAAGAAACAAATATATACTTTTTTTGAAAACACATACTTTTCTTTCTTTAGTGAGATTAAATCTGACTTCTGTATCAGAAAGAATGGCAATTCTGTCCTGCTTCCTGACTCAACATTTCCATTATGAGAGAAAAATCCTCCACCTTCTCTAAGTCTTCTTTCAGTGACTAGGAAAGACATAAAAAATACTATTAAGTTCAACATGGCTCCAAAGTTTAAACAAAAACATCTTCCTAAATCAACTGTATACCCATTACATGCATTGTATACATGCTGGAAAATAAACACTGGTAAATACAGTCTTGGAAATGGCTCAGATGACTGGGTTTTTGAAAGGGTTTATAAAATATGCAACTGCTGTCAACTGGAAGATGTTAACTTGAAGACTTATGTTAACTCTGCTCATTTGCAAGAACAGCCAACATTGCACCGTGTAAGAAGGTGCATGGCAATGTGCAAGAGCAAGTTCTCCCACGTGAGGCTGGAACATTCCAGGCTGCTCCCTGGCCAGAGGCCCATCACTCTTCCCGAACTGAAAGTCGTGGATTCTAGAGATGAATTGCAGCAGCGCTATTTTTATGCTGTCTCCCCGTTCACTGCCCGTGGTACCACGGCACAGGACCACGTTCCATCGAGGCACCTGCGTCCCACGCTGCTGCTGCGCTGTAGACCCTGGGCAGCACCTCGGCTGTCCAGGACATCCTGTGCCGGCGGTCCCGCAGGGAACGGCACCGGAGCTCAGGCGGAAAACATCCTGCCCACGGGGCGGGCGGTGTCCGAGAGCCCGCTGCCGCCCTGATGGCTGCGCACCGTCCCCGGCCATCACAAGGGACGATGCCAGTCCTGGTGGGGCAGTGCCCAGCCGATCCAGAGCAACACCCAGCCCTGGGCTCAGACCCTCCGCTCGAGGAAGTCCCCTAACCCGGCGAGCAGCACGCCGACAGCCCTTCCAGGAGTGGCGAGGCTGTGGCAGAGCCGGGAGATGATCCCGCTCCCGCCAAGGTGCCCTGGGGCGGCGGCGGCACCCCCGACACATCCCCCCGGAGAGCCCCCGCAGCGGCGCCGGTGCGGCCGGAGACGCCACGAAGCCGCCGCTCGCCCTGCTCTGCCCCGCCGCCAGCACGTCAGGGGCACACGGGGGACACGGGCCCAGGGCTGCCGAGGGACGTCCGTGCC
Source organism: Chloropsis cyanopogon (assembly GCA_013400585.1). NCBI lineage: Eukaryota > Metazoa > Chordata > Aves > Passeriformes > Irenidae > Chloropsis > Chloropsis cyanopogon. The sequence goes on along the minus strand of WEZZ01020092.1, from coordinate 7,953 downwards.
TGGGCAGCCGGGACCGAGCACTCCGCGTTGTCAGGAACGAAGTGGCCCCCGCAGCCCAGAGGGGACGCTGGGGGTACCGCCGACTTCCAGGAGACCTCCGAGAAGTTGCCCCGGGAAAGAAGTTTGGGACCGCCCGGAGGTGCAGCCGCCGGGCACAGTCGCCCCCTCAGCCCACACCTCCCTGCTGCCGCTTGGCCACACGCTCCCGGAGCGGCGCCGGGACCCCCGGAGACCGACCCCACGACCCGGCTAACCCCCCGGGACGGGACCCACCCGGACCGTCCCCAGTCGTCCTCTGGGCACGCAGCCCTCGCTCCCGGGACAGGGGAGCGGCAGCCCCCAGGCGCGCTTAAAGGTTTTCCCCCCGCAAAAGCAGCCCTTGGGAATAAATAAAGCAACAGGACACTTACCATCTCGTCTGATGTTGGAAGCCCGCAAGGCTTTTATAGATCCGCCCTGGGCAGGGGCGGTGGTGCCCTGACGGCTGCAGAAGTTCGCACAGACGACGGCGTAGAGCAGGAGGAGGATGAGCAGTTGCATTGGGACCGGCTGCGAGCGGGACCGTGTCTCTGCGAAGAAACGGGCTCTCCTCTCCCGCCGAGGGTGCTTCCCTCACTCGTGTTCTCTTCCCCCTTGCCGGACTTTTTGATTGTCGCGGGTTGCCTGTGTGTTTGGGGGAGTTGTAGGCAGGGGAGGAAAAAAGGCACAATCCCCGCAGAAAAAGCGCAAAACCCCAGAGCACGCGAAGCAGCGCTCACCGCCGCCGCGCCACTCTCCGAGCTGCCTCAAAAACTTCCTGCATGCTGAACTCTCGGCTGCCCTTCTGGGCCGGCCGAACTCGGCAGAGGTGCGGAGCGCCCGGGCCGGCACCGCCGCCCACTCCCCCCGTCCAGCACGGCCGTGCNCGCCCCGCTCTCCGCGCCGAGGGCCAGCGGGGGAAAGGGGGCCCGGGGGAAGGGGGCGGGAGCGGTGCCCGAGCCCTCCCTGACCTATCGTCTCCACTCCGGGCAAAAAGTGGCAGGAGGGATGGTGCGAGGAGGGGGCTGTCCCCGGTGCGGAGTGAACGCCGGGCTTCTGGCGAGTGCGTACGACGGGAGCCGTGTGCCAAGGGCTCTCCGCCAGCAGAGGGGCCATGCACCCGCGGGTCCCGTCACCCTCGGGCCCGCGATGGCCACGTAAAAGTCATCATTGGGCCGAATGACTCAAATCTCCGAGCGTGCCAGGGCGGGTGAGGAGACTTAGTGGGACAACTGGTGAATAACCCGCAGTTGTCCCTGGGAGAAATATATGGGCTTCTCCTGTCGTGCCAAGCACTGTCCAAAGCCTTTCATAAAAAGTTAGTTCTTACTAATTTAGACCCTCATTAAATTGGGTCTGGTACTAAAAGATTGTACTACTGCCTGGAAGAGTTTAGGTCTAACCCAAAAGTATGTGAGGGTTGTAGTCAGATTGCTAGTTTAATACTCTTTTTCTTTCCATTAGTTGCAATAAAAATAATCAAAAGAAAGATAAAAAAAACCCCTCAGGTTTTAACAGTTCTCTAATAAATTTTTCTCCACTCAGTTTATTTCTTACAACATTTTATGCAGTCTTAGCCAGTCTAACAAACTGTTATATGCTGCCAGATCTTTAACAACACGAAACATACGTCACTAGCAGAAGAATGTCAATATGGTGCTGTATCAGGAGTCTTGGATGAGTCCTGCTAAACTGTGAGTTCTGCCTCTGGCTGTGTGAAGCATTTTCTCCAAGAGCATGCTAGGATGACAATGGGACTGAAACATCTTGTATGTCTTAGGAAACCAGTAGGGTGCAATTTGGTTATGCATAATTCATGCTCCTTTATCCCTTTCATGTTCCCCAAAACTGACACTGAACCTAATCCTGCTCCCATGTGGTAGATAATGGAAAGGCTCCAACAGTGCTTCATTTGTGAGCAGATGTGCCTGTATTTTAGGTGCCCATTTCAGGGGGGGAATTGGGTGAACAGAGGGAAGGTGGCCAATTCAATCATCCTAATAGAAACAGAATGTCAAATAAAGGACACAGAATGAATGAGTATGGGGGAGCCTGGGAGGTGTTCTCTGTTTATCCAGTCAATGTGTCTGCCTCTCTCCAGTTACCTTACAAGGAACTGCCAGAAAACACAAATAGAATCCCTGCTCCCCAGCTCTCTTCTGACCTTTACCACAACTCGTGGTGAAGTCTTGCCTTTCTTCAGGCCCTCCTCTTTTAGATTCAGGATGCTGGAATCCATAATTGGTTCTCTTTGGGGAAGTGGCCATTTTAAGGGGGAAGAGAAAGAAGGACCAATTACCTTCTAGCCAAAACTCAGACACAAGATGTTTTGACAGTATCTGAGCAGTTGCACAACTCAGTCAAGAAATGGCACTATTTCCCAGGCTGTTTTTCTTTCTGTATTCAAATTCATCCATATAAATTTGCTTATATAAAATTCATACGTCTTCCCAAGACCTGGGTCTAGAGACAGAATCTCTCTGGCTGCATGCCTCCCTGGCTGCAAAGGTCCAACTTTAACAGAAGAGTAAAAGAGACTTTTGTCTTAAACACTCCCCAGCTGTTTGGCTGACATGCTCCACGGCTTGATAGAGACTGTAAGTTTAAACTTCCTCAAGCTGACCAGGGCACAGCAGTGAGGTTTCCTCAGCACTTTTTTTTTTTCTTTTTTTTTTTTAGGAGTACATGCTGGTTTAGCACATAAAATGAAATTCCTGTTTATGTAGCAGAGATACCTAGTTGCTTAGAGAATTCTCAAGCAAAACAGCATGAGGCCTCATAAACTAGATGATGATGGAGATAGGCAAGTGGATTCCACCACCTGTGGCTTTGATACATACTAAGAGAAGCCCTGTATATCTCCTATCATATGCTCACGGTACATTTCTGTTTCTCCCTGTACAAAGCATGGGATGGGGCCACTTTGTTCTTAAAACAGAAAATATTTCTGTAGTAGACAAGTCTCTTTCTCAGGTCAGAAAACAGGGAATAACATTGTGGGATCCAAAACAGAGGTCTAGCTCTATGAATTACCAAATACTTCTTTTAGCCCTACTATAAAAAAAAAAAAAAAAAAAAAAAAAAAAAAAAAAAAAAAAAAAAAAAAACACAAAAAAAAAACAAAAAAAAAAAAAAAAAAAAAACGAATTTTACATTTTGATGTACAGGTGTACAGAAAGACTTTGGGACAGAGAAGCAAAACTAACATGTATTGGTAGACTGTTAGAGGAAAGGCCTGCAATCCAATGACTCTTGCTACAGCTTCTTAGTTCGCTTTAAAAACCACTAGACCCACTAAAAGCCAGAAAAATATCTTTATAATAAGGTGTCATAGAACCCCTGTCAAAGAGAGAGAAGTTTGGATTATACTCATACAGTTTTATAAGCATATCACTGGGTCTTTACTTTCTGGCAAACATTCTAGCACTTTGGCTAATCTGCATTCTAAATGCTTGGGATAATTTAAAGCATCAGGTGGCTTCTACAGGAAGACCTATAGCAAGTCATGGTTGCTGCACAAAAGGACATACTGACGTATAAGTGTGATAACCTAGGTAATTACAGATTTGTCAGCTCAACTGGGATCCTTATGAAAAAGTCTTCACATAAAACTTAATAGAAATTAAAAAGAAAATAATACAATTATTTTCAATCAAGCTGGAAAATCTTATCATGCTAACTTGGAAATCCGGTTGACAAGCAGAATAGTGTCCAATTATGGCTTTCATAACATACCAATTGGTACTGGATGATTTGAATCATATGAAATGAAAGCCATGCATACTAAGTGTTTTCAAAACTTCTTAAATGACAGGCTTAAAACGTCTATGAGAAAGGGAAACATTACTAAATGGATTCTCTTTGAGAGAGTGCCACTCAGGCTAATTTTTTTTATTTCTGCATTTGTTTACGTTTGTAGGCACACAGTTTGTGGTAATTGGGAGTGGGGCTGGGGCCTAATGGGCTACAGCTATGAAAAGCAGATGAACAGTGATGGACAGTGATGAACAGTATTGAAGGTAATGAGACATGGAGTGCAGAGGTGCACTGACCATTCACCAAAGGTACAGAGGGCAAACAGGTGCAGTGCATGCAAGATTTAAAGTATAAAAGGTTGGACTGAAGAGCAATAAAAGGCAGATGCTTGAAGCCTTCTGTGGCGGTATGGTGTTACTATGTATGGTCTGATGCTTTCTGAAATTGTGTGGGGATACTCTGTGTATTGTGGCTGTCTCAACTGTGCCATATGCTGCAACATACATTTCCAACAATGACCTGTGAAAACTGCAGCTATTACTGATGACTATTGAATATGACAGGAACTTTGGGGGAGTAACAATAGGATGATTTATAGCATTGGTGAGATGTTTAGACAGATGTGTAGTTACTGGATGTAAGTGTAAAACTGAGCCTTGTCTCAGCTTATACTTCAAAACAGACACTGGCAGCACTGCCTGGTGCCTGTGGCATCCACCTCACCTCATTTGAGTCCTCTGGAAGTGCCTGGTGTCAGCCAGTCACACAGGTTCCCATTGTTCATGGAGAGAATTGGATTGCTATCAGAGGACCCTCTAGCCCAGAGGTTTTATGCTGGGTCGTACCAGTGTTGTTTGGAAGGTCCAGTTTAGATCCACTGACTCTGGAGAGAGTACAGGGAACAAATATATCCATAGTTATAGGATAAAGTATTTAATCCTAGAAAGCACTGATGCAGAAAAAAATGATGGGGGTGGATTATCAAGAAAGTTAATGGGCTGTAGCCATCTCTGTTATCATTTGTTGATTGGGAGGTGCTCCAGAGTCATACAGTTTGTCTATGGAGCACAAATGTGCTGTTTGTCCAGAACATTTGAACTATGTTGGTTAAGTAGCAAAACCCAAGATCTGAGTTTTCTCTGGGATCCTTGATTATTTATTTAAAGAAGAGAATATCAGTTAGAGTAGGGGCATCATGCCTTCTTCTTAATCATTAATAAGCTGCTTCCTCAAGTTCCTATGAATAAAGTCTTTGAAAGGATCATAATAAAGTGACAAACACTGAAAGGAAAGCCAAAGGGTTAGCTGGAGGTTGAGAAACATGCCACTCAGGGAAAAGCTTAAAAAATCACAAGCTGTTTAACTTGTCAAGGAGAAAATCAGAGGGGTCACAGCTACCTCCTGGAGGTAGGATATTGATTCTAGAAGGCTATTCTGTCTAGTGGACAATGACATATCGAGGTGAAAGCTGGTGATAGACAAATTAAGGTTAGAAGTAAAAGGCACATTTTTCTCTGTGGAAAGCTATGGAAGTATCAAAGTTCTTCACCACTGAAAATCTAAAAGGTAAGATTTAATGTTTTCTTAAAACCAGTTAAGTGGTTTCTAGCTGTGCTTAGGAACTCTTGGGGTCTATTGATCACTTCTAGAAAGTCTGTAAAGGCAACAGAGAAAAGCATGTTCATATGTTCTATACTACAAGCCACAGATAAAATTTTCAGTGATTCTGCAGTTTCTTGGAAAACAGCAACTAAAACAAATATACCTCCAAGGATTAATTCCAGGCACTGTGATTTTTGTTACATAGGAGGGCAGTCAAGTGAGGGCAATGACCTCATCCCCCAGTTTATAATCTATGAATAAGATATAAGAATGAGCAGAGGTACACAGAGTAGGATGGAGAAACATCTCAAAATTGCTAAAATATGTCTTAAGTAAACAACTGTAACCATGATGGAAGACCAAAAGAATGTAAGGAAAATTAGACCAAAGCCATTATATGTCTGGTATTAGAAAACACAGGCAGAGTCATGTGTTACTAAGAAAATGACCCCAGGCACCATGACATCAAGAAAAAAAAGTGCAGCACAGGAATCTGTGGCTAGGTTTACCACCTGAGCCTACAGGCAGTGATTCAACAACACACACAGACAATCCCCAGAGAAACTGATCACTTTAGGTGACCAGACCTATCAAACACAAGCTCAAGCACTGCTCTGCCTGGTATCACTACAAATGTAGCATTGATTTGTGGAACCTCATGTTAAAACACTGAACATTAGATCTGGGCCACAGACCTGCAAGTGGTGCTGCTGTTTGTCCTCCTCCAGTAACCAGCTGTGCAAGGTCACTTGTCTGGCCCATTCTTGAGAGCAGCTGCAGGGAGTTTTGATTTATCCAGTTGTCTGATTTTCCTTTTTGTGCCTGCACTGCTACAAGATGCTATGGCCTTTTCCCTTTCTTATACCTTCTTCTGGTCCCAACTCTTAAATGACTTTTGCTGGCTTTATGTAACTTTTGAATAGCTTTCCACTGCAAATGTTGAGACAAATACTGTACCGACATGCACATAGGAAGGGAGAGAAAAACAATATCCCAAACTGAACATGCTGATATATTAAATTTTGAGAAACTGCTGTATCACTCAGACTGTCTTGCTGGTACCTGGTGACAGTACCATTTGACATATAGTGTGTGTGCAATATTCAGAGTCATGCTTTCAAAAACTGAATATAATCCACAATGAAATAAGAAATGTTGCCCTCCTGAGGTTCAGTTGGATTTTTACCCCCCATTTATATCAGTGGAACCAGCATTTAGACATAAATTCAGGTTTAAAAATATTGGGCTATGTTTTCTCATAAGCTTTTTATAATAAGGGATAGCTTCAAAAACACTGCATTTCTTTTGTGGCCCTGTTCCCAGGTTTGTAGATTTAAAGAGACCTTTCTGATATTATATATTTTGACTACTTGCATTAATAAGCCAAACCATTTTGCTGTCTGACCTCCTCCTTTGTTTGCTTAAAAGTGTGGTATCTTTTAGAAAAAGAAAATATAAAAACTTGAATTTAAAATAGTAGGAAATCAATTTTACAGTATCTTGAGAGAGAGAATCACCCACACTTTAATGTTAGGTAATTCAATTGATTAAAGACTGTTTTTAATT
>WEZZ01020090.1:3426-21638 GCA_013400585.1 Chloropsis cyanopogon | reverse complement strand
CATGTTTAAGAATAAAAAAAAGATACACAGACAACACTATATTAACTGACAATTTAATATGTAGTGCCAAGGTCTTGCTGCATCTACACTTTATAACATCAGAGTATCACACTAAGAGCTCTAGGACAGGTGGCCAAGCCAATCAAAATTCATGTAAAGAGGAAACTGCAGATGAAATAAGTGTTGACTTGTGGTTTAGCAGATTCTGGTAGAGTCTAAAATCAGTGGATGTAAAGAATAGATGAATATTGCTCATTGCCTACAGTGAATTTCCAACTTAAGATAGTGAAAGCAGGAACAGAATTTTCTGAAGTAGAGGAATAGGAAGTTTAAAAAACAAAAAAAAAGGTATCTGTTGTGCTACCTCTTCTTTTTTTGGCGAGACTTGGTAGCAGCACTTCTTGCCCTGAAGAAATCCTGTTCTTTTCCACAGACTTCTTTCCATGAGACTATGATGAATTTAGGGATCTGCTAAAGGGAGAAGCCTACCTGTGGTTTTGTACTCAGAGCCCACTGGGCTCTGATTTCCAGAAAAGAGAGTTACATAGGCTAAACCTAAGAACTGGTAGGGTTGTAAGCACCCTTGATATGCCAAAGTGTGAGAGATTACATCATCTGTGTGTTCACCAAAGCAGAATTCACACTGCTTCTGTCATACAGCACCACTTTTAATTTGTGATAACACTTTTAAAAGTAATCAAAAATTTTAATTGCTATTGTGATATCATAGTGCTGTAGAAGCAAAATTTTGTATTTGAAGCTCTTCATTTTGATATACATATATCTCATATCTCCACTCTTTATGGATGTCATATTACTTCTCACAATTACAATTTTTTAAAAGAATAATTTCAATTTATCTCACAATAAGATCCATCCAATAATATCTTCTTGCATTGTAAAAAAAAATTTAAAATTATGGTTTCAATACATTTTTATTAAAGACGCCGTAAATGACTATATTTATTGTGTATATTAATTTTACTACTTTGTAAATCATCCTATTAGAAAATGTTTTATATGTCTCCAAAATAAGATTAACATTTCGATATGAGAAATGAGTTTTGCATTGATTTCATAACCCTGTATGGCACTAGTTTAAAAGAAAAAAGTGCATTATTCTCCTCTAAAATTCTGCTTTGACACATTTGCAATATTANATAAGATTAACATTTCGATATGAGAAATGAGTTTTGCATTGATTTCATAACCCTGTATGGCACTAGTTTAAAAGAAAAAAAGTGCATTATTCTCCTCTAAAATTCTGCTTTGACACATTTGCAATATTAATAGCTACTTTGTTTTCAAGATGCCAGATGTTATTGACACAAATTTAGTATACACTTATGTTGTATATTTAACAGTATTTCTTCTGAATTTGAGTAATTTGCTGAAGATCAATAACTTGAAAGTAAACTTTATTCAAAATCCTGACATTTCTCATCCCTGGCTTTCATTGTAGCAGACAGACCTTTCCTGTTACTGGAAAACTGTCCCGGCCAGCCTTATAGTGAAGCTTTAAATCTTCTTGGAAGCCACAATTTTTCATCCACTTTTACTAAGGAGATGGTCATCACAAGTTATCACACAAATAAATACTAAACATGTGAAAATATTCCTGTGGCTCATGAGTTTTTTTGTCCCAGTAAAAGGAATGGAGTAGGAATTGTTTGTCCCAATAAAAGGAATAGGGACTCCTACCCAATAAAATTGCTGGTAGGAGTATGCAGCAATTAGCATAAAAAGTTTGTGTTTCCAAGGAAGCCATCTTTGGACTACAAGTGATCTTTTCAGCTCACTTTGAATCCTGGAATCTGTTATTCTGTGAATTCTAAGTAGAATAGAAAATAGCCTGAAGAAGGTTGTCTGGTCAACACCCCACAAAACAACAGTTTTGATAACTGTTGATGGGCAAATGTAAAAAAAATTAGGAAAAGACTTTTTAATACTTTTTCAAACTGTCCTTATCTCTTTGGGTAAGAATTTCTTTTAGAAGTTTCAAATACAAAATTTTTATCTATAGTGACCCTGAAGGAGATATCAGAACTTGGTCATCTTTTCTGAGTGCTTTTTCAGTTTATAGATAATTTGCTCAAAAGTTGATATGAAATGGGACCAAAAAGTCAGGGTGATTGCTCCAAAAGAAAGAAATAAAAGGAATGAATAGAGGAAGGAATAAGAAAAGAAGAGAGATTAGGTAAATCAATGTATCTTATTTTAAAGTACGAACATTGTAGGGTCTAATTAAGTTTTAATGTTCTTCCTCACATTAAGGATCCTTTGCAGTTTTCCACTACAGGGTCCCGGCAGGTATCAAATGGGATCTGAGGTGACAATTTTTAATTTTATGGATTTTCATGATGTTGAAATACTGAGAGATCATAAGAGAGAAAAGAATCTGCAAAAATTACTAGTAATACCATTGATAAGGTTAGCTATTAAATGAAAAGTTCAGAAAACCCTGTGGTATCATGCAAATTAATTGAGAAATTACTGAAAAGCATAGTTCTTGTGCAGCTATCTGCTAATGAGAGGGGGTAGAGGTAATAAGTAAGCTGAGGGATTTGAACCAGAAAATACATCTTCACAGGAAACCTACCAAAAGCAAATTCTCATGACACAAGTTTCAAGTTCTTTATGACCAACAGTCTAATTTAAATTGACTTGGAGAAATCTAGTGATATATAGCAGGCTCAGGAAAGCCATATCATCAATGTGTTCACATTAGTCCAGTGAACATCTTGTTATAACATGTCAGACAGTCTTATTAGTGATGGTTCCTCAGTAAGAAAAGGTTACATCAATGCATAAGTAGGCGAAACAACATTCTCTAGACTTGCCAGCAATACGTAAACAAAATGAGGAACTCATTAGTGCCACTAGAGTATTGTGTGTTTACATTAAAAATCAGTATTTTCTTTTGCATCATACTGTAGGTGACATATTCTTGGCAGTTAAATGTTTCAGTGTGGCATATACCCTTGTATATGAACAATGTAAAAAAAAAAAAAAAAATTTAAGGTTTTGGTCTTCTAAAAATGCTGTTGTGGTCTTTATTAATCTATAGAGTGGAATTATTTCTCATAAAGGCTGATCCCTTTTAGCTGTTTCCTTTATTACAGGAAAATGACATGTAGGTGAAAGCAAAACAAAGGGAATCAGCTTTCTTCTATGACCTTCTATGCTCAAAATCAAAATAAACCCACCAAAAAACACCTCACCCAAACCAACAACCCCAAAATGTCAATATCCTAGAAAAGATTGGGTTGTAAAGATTATTGCATAAAACAATACTTATATGTACATATCATATATATGTCCCCAAGAGTTCAAACTATACCTTATGAGGTTTTATTCTTATGCAACATTATGAATTGACAGTAGGTATGCCTTAAAGAACTATAGATTAAAATTAGGTCAAGCAAGGTAATTTCTCTTTTGTTTAGTATTTTATATATAAAGACATACTTGAAAAACAAAATATTATGAAGGTTATTTCCTCTTACCTTTTTCAAACAGTTTAGTACCATATGATTTCTCTTCTCTTCCCTAACATAATTGCATGATTGAGAACCTCTTTAAAAAAAAAAAAAAAAAAAAAAAAGGCAAATGCTTATTTAACTTGAACCTTTTAATTTTTTTTTCTTTCCTTTATCTTGCTTCTTGGTTTCATGAAAGGCTTCAGAAATAGGTATTCTGGAGATTCTATTCAATTGCATTTGGTTTAGAAAAACAGTTTTGAGTCTGCATTAGATCCTAAGGAAAAAATATAACTTAGAGAATTATTAAAGTAATGAAAAAAAAATTGATGTTATTCTTTGAACTTGTCAGTTTTATGGTTGTTTAAATAAGTCTTAATGTCAGGCTAAAGGATTTAATTTGCATCAGACTGTAGATAGTGTTTCCTTGGCAGGCCTATATATTTCAAAAGGTTTCAGAAAGCATAAGCATATGCAAGATGACAAACAGATATCTTTTTTTTCCTTATATTGCCTGTAACTAACTTTCTCAAAATATTTGATTAGCATCCACATGTCTGCATTTTACAGGCTCATGAACCAGAGATAATTTATTTGCATTTAATATCTCTTTTCTTTCTTGCATTACTTCTTGTTTATTCAAAATTTTTTTATCAAAGCTTCCGAGCAAGTCTGTGCAGTGGTATTCATAGAAACACTGCTAGAAATCACAAATGTAATAACTTTTGAAGATAGTCTGTGCATCTATCTACCTTGTAAATTGCTTAGGTGTTTTGGTGTGTTTGCAAGTCTCAGTTAACTGTGTTTATTTCTTTATATGATCGTTTGGTATATTCTGTAACCCCCTATATTTATGCAGTTTGGTTCACCCCAGATGTGTACCTTCCCTTTTTTCCCTGTCAATCCTATGTAAACCCTACCCCTTGAAGTGTCAATACTTCCCTAGACCCACCCACTATTCCAGAAAGTACTGTGCCAGTCACCCAAAAACCCCTACCTCACTGGCTGAGGTAGCCCTTGTCCCTCCCTTCCCCTTTCCTATTGGGTTTTATATTGTAATCCCCTCCCCTTGTTCCTCCCCTCGGGAAAGCTCATTGGTTGGGGTTGGGGGTATAAAACCCCTGACACAGGCAGAGGAGCTTGCCTTTGGTGCCTGATCTCCCTCGCGTCTGCCTTCTTTCTCCTGTTTCCAATAAACCCTAAGGCCTGGACCAAAGGGTTTCTCCTCCTCTTTTGTCCCTGTGCTGACGCCGTGCTATCCTCCTGTGCCGTAGAGCTGTGGCAGCTCTAAGCTGCATCTGGGGAGCATCACTCCTTGGGTGCACCCACTCCTGACGCTGTTCCTTCCTGGCTGAGTGGGCCAACGGGCTAGAGCAAGGAATAACTCCAGCACTGCGTCACTTACGAAAGTACCTACAGTCATTAAGTGAATATATAAAATTAGAATTATAGATTCCTGAATTTTGCTTTAATTACTATTAGGTCTGAATTGAGTAATTAGATAATTTTTAGCTTAAAAATAATTAATAGGGTCTTTTATTTTCCTGACACAGACAATATGATACCATCTTCCTTTACAGTTTTATGTGTTATTTTGCTTTTTGAATATTTATTTCCCAAAAGCCTGATTCTCTACTGTTTCTGACTCAGAGAATTTCAGAGAAATAATCCTTTATCCACTGTAATCCATTAATTATATTGCTTATATAAAAAAAGGAGAATATTGCATAAACATCACAAATATATTGGCTATGGAAAGGCTTAGAGAGGAAAAAGCTGTGTTGAATATGCTTATTTGTGAGGCCCTGTTATGACTTTACTGATTTTTAATAGAAATTCAAATGGCACGATAAAGAAAACAAGGTGATAGCATTTTCAGCCCTGAGCAACAGAAACTAGTGAAACAAATTTTCCATCCACTGTTGGGCAGCCATTTGTGAAATAGGTAATTGATTATTTAAAAGAAAAACCATATATAATGAGGGAAGGAAAAATCAAGGACCTTTGACAAAAGGACAAAAAAATCACAGAATCAGCTAGGTTGGAAAAATCTTTGAGATCATAGAGTCCAACCTCTGACCTAACATCACCTCATCAATGAGACCAGGGCACTGAGTGCCACATCCAGTCTTTTCTGAAATACCTCCAGGGACTGCGACTTCACCACCTCCCCTAACGGCATATTCTAATGCTGAATCACCCTTTCTGTGAAAAAATTCCTCCTAACGTCCAACCTAAACATCCCCGGGCACAGCTTGTGTAGTTTTGTTCTATTGAGAATTGCCTGGAAGTAGAGACCGACCCTCACCTGGTTACAGCCTCCTTTCAGGTGGTTGTTGAGAGTGATTTGATGATGATGAGAGTGACCCTGTCCACCCTGCCTGCGCAAACTGTGCACCGCACCCCTGCTCACCTGCCTCTGTTACTTGTGCTCCCCAGGGACGTTTCCATTGCCTGCAAATGGCCTGTGACCACCCCTTCCTCATCTGAATGGCTAGCAAGAGCCAGCAGAACAAGGATCTTTGACAGGTACAAGAAAGAGAAAAGAAAGAATGGGGAAAAACATCTCAAGAAAAGAGAAAGGAGACCTAAGGCTGGTGTTTTGGACCCTGTGATGAGAAGACATAAAGTTCTTATGGTCTCCCTGTTCTATATGCTACAGAATCACATAGCCACACGTTACAGAAATGGAAATTACACGTTTAGAAATATTTTCAGTAATGATTAATGTATAATTAATCATAATAATATTGTTCATTATGCCAGTCAATGGGAAGAAAAAGCACCTTTGTTTGTAAATAATGTATCTCTTATATTTATTAAAAACCTGGCAAAACCGCCCCCAAACAACTACGACAATAAAGACTAAACATATGAAGTGTTAAATAACTATGTTTATTCAATACACTATAACTCACCTCAGAGCAGTTCTGTACATTGTCTCTCTCTTTTTTNTTTTTTTTTTTTTTTTTTTTTTTTTTTTTTTTTTTTTTAACTTTGTTTTCCTGCATTCATTTCTTGCAGGAATCCCAGTAAATCATTTTCCTCTTCCTCCATATAACTTCTGTATTTGTAGTACTTGTCTGGAAGGTATCTGTCACCTCATAGTTGGAACACCTTCAAAGGACTTGCTTAAGTATTCCAAGTGAGTAATATCCAGCTCATTAACAGAACTGCTAACCAATAATTATCACAATTAAATGCTTTATAGAATATTTTCTCTGGGATATTACAAGCACATTAATACACTGAAACTTTTAACATATTAAAGATGGAGAAAGTTTTCCTTAAAACAAATATCTGCAAGTCAGAGAAAGCGAGTGAAATACAGTCAAGTGAAAAAACATGTTACCAAAGAAAATAATTGAGAGCAAATCATACAGACAAATAGCCAGAAATAGTCAGCAGGGGATTGCTGTGTTGTGCTAGCATCTCTTGGGAATATGTTAGTGAAACTGCTGCTTTTAGCAATGACTCCTGTAGGACAGAGCAAGAGAGAAATGAGCTTGCCCTTTGCTGGGAGCAATCAGGTACAGACCCTCCTTGACATATGGTAGTTAGGGCAGTCCTATTGTTTTCAATCAAAACAGTGATTGTTGTAGAAAAAGACATTTGCAGATAAAATTTCTCTTTCTTTTTAAAGCACTGTAAATTCTTCAGCATCCTAAAAAGGTTAGTTAAGATTTTCTTAATTTTTCCAATTCATTTAATTACACACCCCTGCATAAATGGCTCCAGTGCAGCTGCATCTCTGTCTACTCAAGTGTCTGTAACTTTTCCACTGTTCTCAAAACAAAAACAAATCTCAGGAAACCTGCAAGTCTTGTTTTTCCATTAAAACAAAACAATTTTTTTTAAAAAATGTTCTGAGTCATTCTAAATATATATACCCAGGATATATCAGCCTGACAAAACCTAAATATTTTCTAAATATTTTTCCCTTCAACTTCCTCAAGATTTAAAGAAAAAGAAGAAAATGGTTCTACTATGAAATAGAAAATGCAGAATTTCAAGGACTGTTCCTTCTTTTGAAAAAAGACATTATTTGAAAAATTATTAAATTTTTATCAAAAAATTACTATCAATGTAACTGATGATAGCTTCAGTTCCATTAATAATTGAAGTAGCTGCTTGAACAGCCTTCAGTACTATGCAAATGTGCTGCATTAGTAGAATTATAAAAAAGGCAAATTATGGGGTTTTATCTAATCTAAAAAATTAAGATTTTTCTGTCTTCATGTTCACCATTTTTCCTCTGTGGTTTTATTTCCACATAGGAATGTAATGTCTACACTTTAGTGTAATAGAAATACAATTAATTTTATGACAATATTTATTCTGAATGTGTATTTCATTAGTTTACCAAGTAATTACTCATAGTTTTATATATTAATAGAGATATATTCAAATTTGCCTTCATAAAAGTATTGAAAACCAGAAAATTTTCTAAAAAACAATTTAAATAATGTCATAAAATAATACCTGCTTCTTGCCTCATTTTTATTCCTTTGAGTGCTTATTTTTTCCCCTTTAACTTTCTTTTGCAATTAGTCTTAATATCATTACATGAAATGGTCAAAATATAATTGTGCGTTGACTCAAGAAAATGTTTCTTTTTACAAAAATTTCTGCAGGACAGATATTGCTTTATAAAAGGCCACAATAATGAGATTTTTAAAAATCTTTTTTTAGATTAATATTTACTTCATATTTGAGCTAGTTAAAACAAAGTAGCATTTGGGATAAATTTAATTTTAATAAATTGAAGTACTGAGGTAATTATAAGTAAATTAAAATTTAAGTATATATATAATTATGAAGACAAAACATTTCATAGTATTGTGTTTCTAATATAGTAGAGTTTACCATGCTATGTTTTTATTTTGGATGCAAGCAGTTGTATTAACTGAATAGCATACAGAATGTAAATACAAGCCAGTTTTTCTTGGCTGTATATTTTAACATTTTAAGGTTAGGAGTTTTGTGGTAAAAGCACCAAGTGAAGAGGTGTTGTTTTTGTTTGGGTTTTTTTCCTATTTTTTCAATGACCTCCATAGAGTATTATTGTATATATTTTTATTTATCTATTATGAAAATATATATTCATGATTTTGGGGTGAACTGTGGTGAGAAACACTAAAAAATGACCACTGAAAAGGCCCAGCACTTTAAAAAACTGCAAACTTAGTTTTCCATTAACATTTTCTATTTTGGCATCTTAAAAAGAGTGGAAGTTGATTTCAGCAGAACATCCTGTGGGGAAATTAGTTCATTTTGCTAAAGTATCTTAATAATTACAGTGACATCAAGGTTAATTGCTTAATCTGTATTGCCATAGTGCAGTCCTGTAGAAATCCCAACACAATCTGTTCTATAATTAGTGCCAGAATACCCATATATAGAACAAACAGTGGCCTAAAAAATAAATAAAAAACTCTGATATGATTAATAAATAAAATTTACCAGGATGTGTGTGTTTGTGTGTGCATTTATATCTATACATACCTACGTACAAAGAGAAGGGGGTGATTTCACAAAATAGAGATTTTGCAAACACAGTATATTAAACCCTTGAGGAGATATAAATAGCTGAGGTAGAAAATAACTTCAAGCATGATGTTTTATCTCCTTATTCTTTTTCAGCTCCAGAATGTAATTGCTAGCCATCACATTTGCATCAGGTCCCATGATTTGCTTGTTCCATGTCAGAAACTAAGTGGTCAGAGTTTAAAAAGCAATTGTGAAGATCCTTCCACTTCACCTTTTGGGTTAATTTCAATAACACTGCCTATTGCTGAGCTTACAGATTTGTATTGCTTTGGCATGCTTCATTAGCACATGATCCCATGTGGATTTAGTGACTGCTCAAATTCTGAAGATGTGCCATACTGAGGGACAATGTGGTGCCCCTGATAACTCAGGATGACATGATGGTTCCCTTCCTCCTCTCTTCTCATTTTTGGAAACTGTGAGACCATTTGCACATTACTCCTTCCTATAAGTCATTAGTTCTTGCTGAATGCTTATTGCATCTGAGACACAAGCTGTGAGTTACTCTGTGTTAGCTAATATAATTTTCAAATAACCAGTATCTGCAGACAGAAATCAGCAACTGGATCTTTAATAGTTATCTGTGTCATTGATATAATTTTCAAAATGATTATAAGGAGAAGTTTTAATGTGTTGACTAAGTATGTAGCAATACACAAAAAGAATTGTGCTTTTAATGACCTTTAAAGAAAAAAAAAATCTACAGACTGTATCTCTCCCATTTTTAAAGAAATTAGGATAAGTAAATCACAGCCAATGCTAATCTCAAATATGCAGCTCTGACAAATATGATAATGGAACAAAACATGTTCCATCATCCTTTTTTGTGTTTTGTACATCAGAACTGAAATGTAAAGTCTGTATCCTTGAAAATATACACTTTTTACACATCTTAAGAGACACATTCCATTTTCAATGTTAAGGCCATCACTCAAAATTTGGCATCACTGTGATAAAGCCTGATAATAGTTTATGGCTTCAGAAACTTAGACTTTTACTTTAAGGGAGTTGATGAGGCAAATTAACTTTAATTTTAAAGAGGAAAGAAATATGTCCTTACTGCTCAAAGGCATACTCTCCAAGGAAGGATCATTAAATAAGGAAATGTTTCCAATGACACATACTTTAAATTATGTCATATATAAATTTCAAAATATAATTTTTATTTGTCTTACAAGCATCTATGTATTTATGTAACCTATTTGAGTAATTGTGAAGACATATATCTTTACATAATATAGATGTCACAGATGGATACAGCTATGGAAATGTTTTATGTTTGTACCTCTGAACTTGGTAACTCTTAAAATAGTCATTTTTTAAACTAAGAAAATTATGTAGTCAAAAATATAATGAAAAACCTCTTACTTTTTCTACATTTTACTTAGTCATAGACTCTTATTCACTGCCTAATCATCTCCAGGGAAACACGAATTAACTCTCCAAAATCTTCAGCATTTTTCATTTCAATGTTTTTTCAAATAAATAGCACTTTAATTTTGAACATTCATACTACACAGTGGGAATTTAGGCAATTTACAAGGCATTTACCATAGCAGTTGAGAGACTGTTTAGAAATTTCACAAGAATCTCTTCCACCTCAACATAAATTCTATTCTTTCCACTTCCTTTAAAAAGGCAGTTAAATGTGATAAGTTTATTTTGGAAGTCAAACTGTAACTAGTAACCTGCAATACTGTCAAAGAAGAAAGCTGAAGTATAGCACAGCAGTGAGTCTATACTTCTAGGTAATTGCAGCTTTCTTTTTCTTTTCCACACAAGTCAAAACAGTAAAAACTTACAAAAGACTGGGAATCCAAATAATGCCCTTAGCTTTTAAAAAAGTTTATTTAAAAGTCCTTGTAGCTGAATAATATTGTTTGGTTCTCTGTTTTCCTCTCTTTGTCATCATAATTACTGCTTAGAAAAGTTTTATAGCTCATAAGATACCTTGCTGATTGCTATCAGGTAGACACAGGAAAATTGCTTCCTAGCTTTGTTGATTACTTACTGCAATTATTGAACTTTATTTTTAAAGTGCATGGGTCCATTTGGTTAGTGCTCTTTTGCAAATTTCTTTGGTTTTCTTTCAGAAATACATACAGGAGAAGACAAGGTTAAGACCTCGTTAAATAAGAATTAGTTGATTTTAAAACTGCTAGCAAACTGACTTTTACTTCAGATTTCTAACTTTTGATCAGAAGTGCTCATCAGACACAAGTAACTGTGCCATGTTGGATGATTTCAGATTTTGGTAAGAAAAACGAATATTTTTATTTATTTGTTTTCATTTCACCAAATATCTTATAATAAAAGATCCATAATGTTTGTAAGTAATAGAAATCCACATTCATATTGTAATAAATAAAGGTCAATAATTCATGGGATATCAACTATGTGTATAATATTAAAAAAATAGGCTGTTTAATGTGATTGTACATATTGCTGTATTTAGAATAAAAAAATCCTGAAAGCAGGGAGCCAGTTCAGCCCCTGGAATGTGGCAACAGATGGGCCTTATCTCTTACCAAGAGACACACAAAGGACAGCTCCTGCTGGGACGGGCAGTCTTCGAGGGAGAACGCCCTGAGTTAATCAGCAGTTATCTGACAGGAGGGACACACACACACCTGGCCCCACGGACAAGATTTGCCGGAGATATCCGAGAGGGTTTTCCCGGAATACATCTGGAAGATAATGGAACCCAAGATTCTTGGTCAATCGACTTTTAATCACCTTGGGACGTTGTCTATACAATCCAGGAAATTCTAAATCAGTAGTTTTAATTACTCTGAGATCCGTCTTTGTCCACCCTTAGACAGGGGCGATACCAACTGTGAATATGAAAACTTCCAGGTGGAGACAGCCAGGATGTTGCCTCGAGCCATTTTTTCTGTATAAAAAGAGTAACTCCGGGACCCTCGGTGTGTGGCAGGTCAGATCATAGCTCTCAGCGTGGTCTCCTGCACACCCAGGTCCTGATCCCGGGTCAGTCCTGCATGTATCCCTGCAAGTGTGGCTGCCATGATTGTACTTTTTGGTCGCGGTTTTAAATTGTTATTTTTTTAAATAAATTCTCTTTTTGTTCTTATTAATCATAATTGGCTTATCTAATTATTATATATAACAATATTTAACTGATACTAATCAAGGTTTTTGGTGGAACTTGAGTGGACTACATTAAAGAATGTGTTTACAATGTTCCTGCTGTCATTTTCACTGTGAAAGATATCTGCTGTTCAGCCTTAAAAGGTCACATAGTCTTGGCTTCCCTGACTTAATCAATATAAACTACATGTCTCTGCATCAGAATAAACAGCCACTGCTGCCTCTACTCCTTCTTCCAGATGAAGTACTGCACTATTCTTGATCTCCTCTTGCCTCTGAGTCAGTCTTTTCCCACATTCATAGTCAGTGCATAGGATAACTGTAAAGACAAAGAGAACACTGGAGCAATGTTAATGCATAGCTGTATATGACTGATTGGACAACCTCAGCAAAAATTGATCTTCCCATCACCCCTTCGAGTCCACTAATGTCATGTTGTTTTTTCAAAGAGACTTAAGCGTACTTGATAGACTCATTCTCTGGTATTTCATTCTAATCTCAGAGGGAGTAAAGGGTAGGGTGATAAGCAAGGTCATTGGCTATTGAACTGAAATTAATTAAATGACGAATGGCCTTTCAAGATAATTATTATCATACAAGTATTTCAGCACATTTCTGAAGGCCTCCTACTCAACGAAGGATCATAGTCTGCTGGGTTTTGATTACTTCCAAGGGTGGAGATTATACATCCTCTCTCAGCAACCTATTTCAATATGTGACCACTTTAACAGCTTTTTTGTTATGGTTGACTGGAATTTTCTTTAATTTATGCCAATTTACTCTTGTAATGTTACTGGGTGTTACTAAGAATATTACTCCTACCTATCAGAAATTTGTTGACATTTTTTCTATATCTGTTTCAGTAGGCCTTGCATGGATATGGTGGGGTGTTTGGAAAGGGTTCAGGGGTTTCTTGTTTCATTGCTTAGTTGGGTTTTTTGTGTGTTGTCTGTGTGTGTATGTGGCTTTTTGTTTTTATTTCTCATGTAGATTGCTCATGTTTTAGAATGAAAATTACTTGAGGTCAGAAAATAAATTCTGAGACTTCATTATAATTATTCTATTAGATAGTAATGGAAGGGAAAACATTTGAAGACAAATTTCAGATTATATTTATTTTGATTCATTGCATTACAGCTTTAAATGCTTAAAAACATTCAGACCGTATTCCCATTGAATTTAGGAGTGTATTTAAAAGGAACTGCCATTTTTAGTCTACTGGTAATTTTAGAAATTACTTTGACAGAGTAGGGAACACATTTCTTTAAAAGCATGATGAAAAGTGAAAACTGTAATTTAGACCTTTTCAGATCAATCTGTAGATCTGTTGAGTAATACATCGTGTCTTTTGATGTAATTGTTGCAAATATGTACAAGAGCGCCTGCATAAATGGAGGAAATTTGCAAATATATTTGAAAGAAGTTTCTATAGACTTCAAGTATTAAGAAAATTGAGACTTACATATACTATATATACATATACATCACTGTTTCAACTCCTCTAAGTCAGTAATAAACTTTTTCTCAGAAAAATAGCACCTATTTTCTTGTGCAGGACTGTTATTCGCAGGTCCTTTTATCCTGAGTTGTTTTGTTAATCAGTTATGTAATACAGTTTTGCAAACAGTAGTAGTGACACAAAGGCGTGTTTCACAGTTCCAGAGTATGAACTGGGAAATACCTGAAGTCAAAGTTATTGCCAAAGGAAAAGGACTGTGTGTAGCATGAGATGAGCATTTTTTGGCGACCAAATAAAGTGTGCGTATTTAAATCTTGACTTGGTGTTGCTTCATGCTGGGGAAAAAAAAGGGGGTTGTGGATGCTGATAGATATAAATAAACCAGCTCAAATAAATGACTGTTTTTTCTGTTTTGCTTGTTTGTTTTTACTTTTTCTTTATTTCTTCTGAGTTAATTGAGGAGTACTGTGAATATTTGCTGCCTTGTTAGGTTTGAAATCAGGACCATTGCATAAAAATAGAAGGAATTTGAATGGGTTCTTTTTCCCCCCTCAAAAAGTCTTTGTTTATAATAACTGAATAGCAAAAATTGCCATAGTTATTAAAAGAAAAAGTACCAAAGAGATATTTCATGGTCTGACAGAAGGTCAGAAGGTCAGACTCAACTATCTAATTATTTTCGTTACCACAAATTGATATCCATTATTGCACCAGAGAAGACAATATACAAAAGTGTAGACAGACAAGTTAGACTACTGAAAGAGCTTAGAATTTTGACTAAAAGTATCTCTTTTTAGGAGAAGCAGCATCCATTAGTCAGTAATCTTCCCAACGTTATTTATCTGCTGTTGAGGAATTCACCTGATCTAGGTAGCTGGACTCTGAAACTGCAGATGGAGGTGCAGATTGGGCTTGGGTGGGAGTGCAAGACAAGAGGCTGTGAACTGTCAAACTTAGGGATAACGAAGGGAACGGTGGGTGGTGCCGATGGTGAATGGACTGATCTTTTGCATAACAAAGGGGATGAAAAGGGGCAACGCCAGCGAGCTGGTTGGACATGGAGAGGGGCAAGAGCGGGGCCCCAGGTACAAGAGCGAGACTTGTGGACAGACTGTGAGGGTGTAAGAGCCATGAGGTTTGTTTGCTGGGGGTTCTTCCTCAGCAGCACCAGCTGGAGCTGTTTCTGGGTCACTGCACCATAAATAAATGGCTTTATGGAACGAGACATCTGAGACTCTGCCATGGGAAACCTGGGGCTGCAGCGGTGAGGAGCCCTGGCCTGCCTGGCTGTCAGTGGGGTGTGCAGGGAGTCAAGGGGGCTCCCTCGGGCCCCTGGAGCTGCTGCTGCCAAGGGGCTCCGGTCCCAGCAGTGAAAGTCTCTGCCCCTGGGAGTGTGACTGCCAGAGAGGCTCGAGAATGGTCAGACTGGGAAGCTTCCTAAAGAGTTCCCTGATACAGTTTCTTATTTTCCTGGTTCAAGCAAAGAGAAATAAGTGTCACCTAATTTGATTAACCACACTGAAATCACATTAATCACGAGATGATTCAGAGAAAGAAGTGACAATTAGCTTTCCTTTAGGCTTTGCTTTTGGTTGGCTGAAGTTAAATAAAGAAAAACCCACCACCTGATTTGGGCTTCTCTGTATCTTTGTTAAAATTAGGTTTTGACTTCAACTTTTTTTTTTTTTTTTAATTTAATTTTAATTNCAGACTGGGAAGCTTCCTAAAGAGTTCCCTGATACAGTTTCTTATTTTCCTGGTTCAAGCAAAGAGAAATAAGTGTCACCTAATTTGATTAACCACACTGAAATCACATTAATCACGAGATGATTCAGAGAAAGAAGTGACAATTAGCTTTCCTTTAGGCTTTGCTTTTGGTTGGCTGAAGTTAAATAAAGAAAAACCCACCACCTGATTTGGGCTTCTCTGTATCTTTGTTAAAATTAGGTTTTGACTTCAACTTTTTTTTTTTTTTTAAATTTAATTTAATTTAATTTAATTTAATTTTATTTTATTTTATTTTATTTTAAAAATATATTAGACACATGGGTCAGGTACGGGGGAAATCAGAGGTTTGCTTTAAAGAAGTTACAATCTATACTTGGAAGTCTGGTCCTTAGACTTCTGTATCACGCAGGCTCAAGTCACTGCAGAAATAGTAGCGGGAGAGGAGGGTGTATACAGCTCAGAAATTCAGGGCTAACAAAGGAGAAGCCAATCTAAGTTTTAGAGAGATGACTGTGCTCTTTATAAAATTATAAAGGTTTGTTTAAAGAGAAAGTAAAAATGCAATTATAGAAAATAAATGACCAAATTATGAGTTCAGAATACATTATTATCTTTCTCATAGAGCATAATTATAGTTGTGTCATTTTCTCAGTTATATTCAAGGTTGTAGAAGCACTTATATTACAAACCCTATATTTCAAGGCTTTACAACTCCGCGGCAAGAAATTTACTTAGCAGTGGAAATTAAGATACTAAGCGTCAAGCACAGAACACATTATTTTACAGTGTTACTTATGCATGGGAGTGTAAGACTAAAAAGGACCGAGGCTCTGACTGGGCCAGAGGTCTGTTATTTTGGCACTACAGCTACAGTGCTGTGGATCCCTTACTATCTTCCTAAAATTAGTATAAAAATTCACTAGTAGAGATATTAAAATGTTACTGTCTGCTATGATTCAAAGTTCCCGTTAGGGACTTTTAGGTACTGGAAAATAATAAAAGTAAATATGTTGCATATTTTCACCACCTTTGACAAGAAAGGAGTATCCTTTTTTTTTTTTTTGCCTGGTTTTGTTTGCTTATTTTTTGTTGCTATTCCTTTTGTGGATTTTTTTAATAGACATATTTTTGATACTACAAGGGATTCTCAATGCCAGTTTTTATTCACACTGTTCTTTTTTTCACTTTTCCTCAGAAACTGACATTTTAGTTTCAGTCCAGCAGTTTTCTTTGTTATTTGATGTTTTCCCCTTGATTTCATTACTTTCTACACACAGAAATACGTCATATATTTTTAATAAATATAAATATAAAAATTAATATTTAAAAAGAAGTGTCAGTCTTCAGTTAACAGCTCCCATTTAGCCTCTGTACAAAGCAACCCTGTAAAATTTTCTCAGAAAAAGAATCAGAATAATGATTTGCTTTCACATATTCTGAAAGTTTAACTGAAGTCCACAACTCGAAGAATTGCTGAGACAGTTACTCCTGGTCTCTAATAGTTTCATTCTACAAAGAAATTAGTTTGATGCAGACTAATAGTAATCTATGTCTTTAATCAAGTGTACTGCTTGGGTAAGGGTCATTTAGGTTTTCAAGCACAAAATTAATTCCTTTAGGGGAGTGCAAATATTTTCAACATAATAGGAGCACTTAAATATTTACATAATGGAAAGACTTTAATTATTTTATAAAACTGGTGTTTCTTTTTGGCATTCTGTTTGGGATATTTTTTATTTTTCTTATTATGTCTGTTTGTTTGTTTGTTTGTTTTTGTTGGAGACTATGTCATTGCTGAGATATTAATTTCTGGGATTAATTTTCAGTTATTTATGTTTTAAATATTTGGCTGGATTTTAATTACTATGAGAAATATTAACTTTAACCTGATAACCACTGACTTTATTCAGTCTAGGAATTTACCTTTATTTTTAATTCTCTGAACTAATTTTGTTACATATTTTAATCTCTTCATATTTAGAGAAGAAATCTCTTCAGAGACACCTACCTTCATACCAGTCTGGAGTATCTGAGTTTTATTGTTGGATACTAAAAAATTTGCTGTGCAGCACAAGTAGATATGCAAATAAGCTTTTCTGTTGACTCTGCATATTATAGTGGTAGCATGAAGATGAACTATAAACTCACTGAACGTTAAAAAGAGGAGAGTTATTTAATGTCTGTCAAAAATATCTACAAAAATCTATGACATTTTACCAGGATTTCTTTCTTAGGAGCCCCCATCTGTCCCTATTTTATTTTTAGACCACATTTCAGCTGTTGGTTTTGTATTCAAATGTGGTGCATCTCCTGTTCCCTCGACTTGCAAACGCAATCACATATATTAGAATGCCTCACATAATGTGAGTAACATTCATAGGAGCAACAAAAAAATCTTGGAACTACTTATTTGCTGTCCTACAAATAGTTATAAAAAATGATGTAAACTGAAGTTACAGTAAATAGAGATTCATAAATTTTGAAGACTGGAAAGCCTAATTTGGAAGGTTTTTTTACACAAATTGTGAAATTTAGAATTTCTGTGAGAGTATGTGTGTGCAAGCTATGAGATTGTGCTCTTCGTTTTTGCTACAGACATTTTCTCAAAAGAACTCCCCATATTATGGAGCAGTTTTCTGCATAGGCTTACACTGAACCTAGTAAGGTTGCATCAGGGAAGGCATCATGGCTTGTGAAGCAGGTTTCTCAACTAAGAGTCAGCTTTGCAAAGGAAGAACCTAAAAAAAATTTAACATTAATTTCTTGTTGTTGGGATGGAGCTATATGGCTTTGAGGCCTTCTTAGACCGGGTCATCATTTTCTCCTGGCAGCTTTTATAAGTATTCTGTTGATATCATACAGAGGATTTTTTTTTTTTTTTTTTTTTT
>WEZZ01020088.1:0-25034 GCA_013400585.1 Chloropsis cyanopogon | reverse complement strand
CGGGTCATTTCTTGCAAGTGGGACCTACTGAATAAAACTAGAAACTGTTTTGCGTAGTGCCTCCCCTCCAACAGTGCTTCAGCAGTTGGCAGAAATGCCCTGCCTTGCTCAGGGGTGAGTTTCTGCCAACTTGCAGGCAGAACTGTCTTTGTATCTTTTAAAAAATATAACCTTAAGGGTTGAGTTTTGAAAGCATGTTGGGTGCATGTTCCACTTAAATGTGTCTCAGTCTCATTAGGTCCCTAATCATCAAAGCCTTTAAAAGGCGTTTGAAAACCTGACTAAGAGCTTTGAGAACAGAAGTCATGCAGTAGTTCAGATATGTTGTGGAATTTAGGTGATTACCAATATTTTCAAAAGCATATGTATGCCTGAGTAGGCTCTAAAAATGTAGATCTAGGTTGTTAAATTACAGAAATATTTGAGCAGCTTTACAGCAACTTTCTCTTTGAGAATATTTCCTTCACTAAATGGCAGATAGATTAATAATAGTAACTAGTGAATTGATTACTGAATAAAGCTAGATGCAATTCCATGAACAAAGTACAAAAAATTGGATAAATGCAAATAAAAACATGCATACAAATATTGTGGCACATGAAACTTTGATCACATTGGTCACAAGATCTAGTTAACCTTATCTTGACATGAACAGATGCCATTATGCTTGGAATTGTTATTGAAGGCAGGGAGGATTATATCCTGTCTCTGTTTGATTTTCATGTTTTCAGTTTGGAGCCTTCTCGGATGTTTACATGACTGGCTCATCTATACAGTATTTTGAAATCTGTGATTACAAAATAAATAAAGTACAAACAAGCCATTATTGTATCTGGAAAGGAATGAGACTGCATACGTAGGAAAAGCACAATCAGGACAGCTGTGCTAATGCAAGTTCTGGCTCTAAATGCCTAATGAATCCCTCCTTTCTTCCAAGATATCACCCTAGAAGCTGCCAGTGATGCTATTACTGCATGCATTAAAAAATTAGCCTTTTTTCCCCACATAGCTAATAATTTATTGGTTATTGGCACCGATGTCAGTCATTCCCTGTGATCATATGATTGCCTATTGTCATCTTGTTTTGGGCAGTGGACTCCTGTAATCACTGTCAGAAAAAGAAAGATATTAAAATGTTATAAATTTAGGAACTATAGCAAGTTCAGAAAGGAGAAACGAAAGACTAAATACTGGGGTGTTGAAAGAGGGTGATAGTGTTGGGGAATGAAGACAAAATGAAGAAAGATAGGGGCACATGATCACGGAGAAAGTAAATGGAGCTGGTAAGAGCTGGGATGCAGAAATGAGTGATGGGTAGTGAGATGGGAAGCCAAGTGGTTCAGGGAGACACTAAAGGGAGCAGGAAGATGCTACACATTGTGAAATACTTCATGTTTCAGAGATGAGTGCTTCATTGTCAGTTTTTCTTGGAGCTTTTCTGTTCCTAAATATGTATAGTAAAAGTGCCCTATTAGTGCCACCAACAAAATTCAGAGCCTGTGTTAATTGCTAATTTTGTCTATCCTTATGGAAAAAATATCATTAGTGCTTTTACATTTTTCTCTCAGTGCTATGGGCCCAACTATTAGTAATTGGTGGCAATATCTCTGGCTCAGAAAGCCTGGATTAGTTCCCAGCTTTGTTGTTATCGCAGCATTGTATTGTTTGGCAAAAGGAAAAGGTTTTGTACAATACTTTACCTCTGAAATCACATAGTCTGGGAATGTGAAAAAACAGACACTGGTTTAGTTTCTTAGAAAAAGAAAGAAATGTGCTATATATATTAAAACTCACTGTATTAATATATTTACACTAAAACTATGGTACTGGATATTGCTCTGAGAAGCATCTAATATTAGCCTTAGCTTTGGGTTATTTGTGTGTCTGGATAAGTAAACCTGTCAGAAAACCTTTGTGGGAAGCTGCTTGTTCAAGGGCTAGGTTTGGTTTCTGTCACTCTTTCCTACTGATGCTTATTCACATTATCAGTGAGGTTCAGTGGTGCTGTAAAGTACAACTTTGTTTTGAGTAATTGTGAAAAAAATCTGTCCTTTACTTAAATTGCATTGACTTCTACTTTAAATATCGATACCAATTTGAAAGTCTTTGATTCTAGGCTAAAATTAAAAATAGCTGTATTTTAAACTCTCCAGCTACTTTGCTTCTCTTTCTCAGGAAAGTTAACATATCACCATATCATCATTTTCAGTGGTCTTGACATCTGTCATTCATATTATTTCTTCATGATACATCACTATTGTTAAGGAAAAGGAACACTGAAAATGAATAACAGATTGTGAAGAACACCTTGTGTAACAGCTGTTACCAACGGCCTCTGAAGCAGACAAAAGAACCCACTTGAGGGTGACACAATATTTCTTTGACAATTTTAAAAACATACCAAATTTTTCAATAGCTGATAATGAAGATATCTTTCAGATATTTAGGAACAGAGATTTTTTTGTGATAAATTGTTTGGTTTCTGATCTGTGTGGAGGGGAGTTCTCTAGTTTGTTCCTCATATAATTTCTACTAAGTTCTGTTCTATGTCTACAAACAGATGCATTATTCTTTATTGAATATTTCTGTTTAGCCTAATTTAACTCTTTAACACTGTCTCAAAAGCTGAAATTTCTATTTGTAGGTGAGAAAAGCATCTTCCATCTTGAGAAAGACATCACCTACATCTGGTATTGAACACGTACAATCTGATTATTCTCCATAACTTTAATAATTTGAAAAGGAAGTTAAAACATTATTTTAAAGTTTTGTTTAAGTTGAGGCTTCATGGGACACTGTAGCCTGGCAGGGATGGGGCCTTGGGAGACTCTGCTTGGATGGCAGCCAGGGATTGGCTGTGAGGGTGGTTTAGGTAGGATGGGCTGTGTGTTGTCTCCAGCCAAGGACTGCATCCCCTTCAAGCCTGTAGACCCCAGTGCCCAAAGGCTTCTGTGAAATGGCCCACAGCTTCCATCCCTGCAGTGTTCACAAACACTGCCCTTGCTCCCTTGCACCTCCCTCACCTCCTCACCTGCCGGTCCCTAGCTCCAGGCAGCTTCTGCTCCATGTTACCTCCCACCCAGCCCTGCTGAGCAAACATTTCTCTGACCTCTCCCAGGCCATGGTTGTGTCAATTGGACTCTTCCTGGCTGTGCTGGCCATCCTGCCTGGGTGGAAGCACCATCACCTGATCCGTGTCGCCATGGCCCAGGAAATGCAGCAGTGCAAAGAGTCACTGCCACCAGGAGACAAGGTGGCTGCTGCAGGATACTGAGCAGAGCAGGCCTGTGGAAGAAGCTACACTCCTCTCTGTGTGGCAGCAGTGGTCATTTTGGATCAGGAAAATGAAAATTGCCTCTCACAGCTGCCGTGATCAGGACAGCTCCAGCAGAAGGAAGGAGGAGAATAGCAATGAGGAGGAAAACTTCAATGGAGCACACAGTGGTGTCAGATCCTTGGTTGTGCCCATCCTATTGCCAATACAGGTCAATATGGTCACTGTAAGGATCTGAATAACCTGGTGTGTGACCTTCTTGGTGTCTGCTGAGTGCTTTGCAAAAGCAGTTTCATGCCAGAGATGTACCCAGCCACTGGGATGGATGGCACTTGTGAATTCTGCAGTGTCCATGAGAACCAAATCTTCTACCAGCTGCTCCTGTTCCTGCAGCTACGCCACAGCCACGTTTATGCTGGAGCTGTGCACCCTGGGGCAGGTGACAGAGAAGTGCTCTAGCATCCTTTTGATGCTGGAATGGGGGTGCTCAAAGAAGTAACCGATGGGTAATACACTGTTTTTTCTCCCCGGCCTCCCAACAGCAAGCTGGTGTGGAATCAGAGCTCATTCCTCCTATACACCACACCTTCTGCACTCACTCCTGTGCAAGGAGGAAATTTCTTGCTGGGTACAGATTGCTGAGATCTGCCTGGGTCTGTTAGCCTTTAGTGGCACTGCTGGCATCTAAGGGTGTGCTCTCCTCCCGGTTTGCCCTCCGGAATGCAGATCTGCACTGAGCTGGTTTCTGCCATGCTTCATGGCAGCCCAGGCACATTCATGATCCTTCATTAGGCAGACAGTAGCTTTCCCAGTGTGCCGATTTGGTCTGGGGTAGTTAATTTTCTTCACAGTGACTAGGATGAGCATTTTTGTTGTTTAAGAATCAAAATCTGTAGGTTTGAAGTTGCTGAAGCTACAAAGTAATTTAGATGGGTTTGATAATTTGGGCATTTGAATTTTCATGTTGGCTCTGTTGGGCCACACAATTTGATTGTGGGCAAGCAAATAACAGAAGGTTGATCAAGCTGAACAAAGTTGAACAAATTAACATCCATGGAAGGGGCTTTGAACAGGTCAACAGGCACCTAATCAGGCACCTGGTGCAGTTGATACACCGGAGGGAAGGGATGGCATCCAGAGGGACCTTGACAGGCTTGAAAGATGGGCCTGTGAAACCTTATGAAGCTCAACAAAACAAAATGCAAGGTCCTGTTCCTGGGCTGGGGCAATCTCAAGCACAAATACAGGCTGGGTGGATAATGAATTGAGAGCAGTCCTGAGGAGAAAGACTTGTGAGTATTCGTGGATGAAAAATTCAAAATTCAAAATCACACACGATCTGGCAATTTCACAGCCCAGAAAGGCAACCACACCTTGGGCTGCATCCAAATCAGCTTGGCCAGCATGATGAGGGAGGGGATTCTCCCTCTACCCTGCTCTGGAGAGAGCCTATCCACAGTGCTGGAACCTGCTCCGGGGTCCCCAGCACAAGAAAGACATTGACCTGTTGGAACGAGTCCAGAGGAGAGCCACTAAGTTTATCTAAAGGCTTGAGCACCATTTTATGATTCTATGATAAAATGAAGTCCCATTAAATTTTCCTGTGAGTGTTTCTATTTTAATTCTGGCCAAAGTAAAAATGAGATTGAGAGATCTGTAAAATGACAGTCAACTTCTAGTCAGAGTTCTGTGTACTTATTTTTGTCATTAGCTTAGTAACTTATGAAGGAAGCTTAAAAGCTTTTTGATGAAAATCTGTATTTAGGAAGCAAAGTAAGAGAATTGCATTATAAATTCTTCTGAAAATTAGGCTATGAATTCAGGATTAAGGGTCCTAAGGCATCTCAGTTGAAAAAATCTTGAAAGAAGGCTAAATATTAATTATTCTAAACAGCATTATTATTATTATTATGAGACTTAATCTATTGTAAGATCTGATTAATTTTGATTGATGTGCAATTTTAAGTATTGTTGATAATTTAGACATATTTCTTTGTTTTGGTATTTTTTTGAAAATATTGAGTACAGACAGTTGCATATGTGGAAGAAGAAAATTTCATATGACTTACATCTAATCAGAGCCAGCAAACACTGAATTTCTGATTTCTCTGACAGCTTGACAAATATATTTCCTTTTGATATTATCCTTTAGTTAATCAATGCCGTACTGAACACAAAGATTAAATACTCTTCTTCAGGCTAATCATAAGCAATTTTGCCCTAGCACATAAAAATTGTTGTTCCCACAAGTTCTGTTACATAAACAACTAAATGTGGACTACGTGGGAGCATTTTAAATTGAGGCATAGTACTTTTGCCAGGATCTGGTGAAGTCTCCACATTTCTTTGGCCATTTCTATGATAGTGTCTCTATGTTGTGAAGGAACTCTGTGCTTTCAGAATGGCAAAGGCTCATCCTCAACATTAAATACAGGACTTAAAGCAATTTACAGTCATTGGTCATGTGTAATTGTCCCTGAAATCTTCAGCCTTTTTTTATGGCCTTAAGGGCTTGTTCAAAACTGTTCAAAAATAATGTTTAAGAGTATAGAGAAGAGCCAGGAGTTGTGTCCTGAGCATGAAAATCTCTTAGTCATTCTTGATTTATGTGAGGTCAGTGAGAAAAATAGCCGCTGACATTGTTTTTTAGACGCTGACTTAAACTGCTTCTAAGTGGCCCCTCCTCTCCCTCAGTCAGCTTTCCTGCCCACCAAGTCCAGGCATTCCTGGGCACAGAATTCCCACAAACAGTGTATACCCATAAGTAGCATTCTTTCTTCATCCACTGTCCACTCACCTTTTACCTCTCTGCAGGTATGGAGGTCCTTGCAAAAAGTACCATTTATATCCAATTGAGTCATCATCTTGCAATAGCTCTAAAAGAGCTATAGTTTATTCCACAGGCTGGATATATTTAAATATTTGTATATAGCCTAAATGATGGAGTTTACAACAATCTTCCTGTTGCTGAGCTGTGTAAGTTGTGTGCATGGTCTGCAAGTCTCCATTTGCAAAGCTTTTCCACCACCACTGTTTTGTTTAATAAGTCTCCAGATGTAAATTTCCCATTTGGGCTAGAAATTGTCTTTGGGAAATACCATGTGTTATACATAGTACACAATGCAAGCTGTAGTCTACTCTATTTTTGAGTTTGTCATATTTGACACACTTCTCACAACTATTATTCCTTGAAAAGAAATATTCAGTTAAGCTGAATATTGAACCATGAGTAGACATTGGATCACTTCTGTCTGTCTCTGAGTTCTCTGTTTACATTTCACCTGTCCCCTTTAGTAAGCTGGACAAGTACTTGTATGGACATAGAAGAAACACAAGTAAAATGGAGCAGGAACAAAAAAAGGAAATTTATTTTTCTGTTAGATCAGCAGCATGTATGGTTGACCAGCCAATGACAACAGAATAATGAAGGGACTAGGGAAGAGCAAACAGACTTTGACAGGGAAGGTGTAACCTATCCAGAACTCCTGTAAAAGAAATGCTCACCTGTCTTACACACCCCACCCCCTCCTTCACTTAACACATCTGGAATATGCAAGAAACTTAAAATGGGTTCAGAATTACAGTGGAACAAGCATGCAGGTTTTCATGAAGATCTCATGAGAAGAGTTGTTTGAATTGCATGAGTGCTTTGTGAACTGTGATTACCACCCAGATTTTGGCTTTGCTGGACTGGACTATGACATTTTGTCATTCATTCCTGTTAACACAACAGTCAGTATTCTCTTAACAATAATAATTGTTTAACAAAAAAAAAACCAAAAAAACCAAAAAAAAAAAAACAAAAAAAAAAAAAAAAAAACCCCAAACCCAAAAAACACAACCAAAACCAAAAAAAAAAAAAAAAAACCCCAAACCCAAAAAACACAACCAAAACCAAAAAAAAAAAAAAAAAACCCCAAACCCAAAAAACACAACCAAAACCAAAAAAAAAAAAAAAAAACCCCAAACCCAAAAAACACAACCAAAACCAAAAAAAAAAAAAAAAAAAAAAAGCAACAAACAACCAAAACCACAAAAATAACCCCAAACAAAAAAAATAAAACAAATCAAAAAAGAAACAAAAAAAAAGACAAAAGGTATTTTATTTGCCCTTTAAACATGCAGTTGCAGCTCTGTAATGTACTCTGTCCTTACATTTGTTTATCAAGAGCTAAAGATTGAAGTTATATTTTGTTTTGACTTTTCTGGTGGCTTTGTGCACAAATGATGACCAGAGAAATTGTGAGCTGAGTGATGATGGCTCGAACATTTAGTAGAAAGGTTTATGGGAACCTATTATGATAAAACCAGGGAAAATCTGCATATTTAGATTTCTTTTTTAATCAAATATATATGCATATAGACCTATAAATATATACGTATTTAGGGAGAACATTCAGGCTGCAAATCTGCAAAACATGAGAGACATGCATTTCATAGGAAGTATGCAGATTGCTTTTATAAGGCAAAGACAGTGAGATTATTGTGAATAAAAAAGTAATATCAACAAATCTAGGTAATAAGATTGTACATTTTCTCAACAAATCTACTCACTAAAATTGTTAAGTGAAACAATAAATCTGTGTTTTGATAATCAAAAGCAAGCTTTATCCAGAGACTGCCCATTCCCTGCCTATGTGACTGCAGGAGTTTGTTAGGCTACTAGATTTTTCCTTTTCATCTTGCGGAAAATACTTCAGGGCATTGCTTCTCTTCTCAAGGCATGAGAGTCTACCATCTTCAAGGATTCAAGAGCATCTTCTTGAATTAAGAAGAACTACCTGAAGAATCAACTGAAGAAATATTTGAAGAATTATAGAGACTGGGGAAGAGAGGTAGAAAGGGAGGTAGAAAATATTTTTTAAGTATGACTGATTTGAAGTGACTTTCTGGCAGATGCTAGACTAGCTGGGAAAGAGATGATGCTACACTGCAAAGAGATGGTGGCTAAGGAGAAACAAAAAATAGGAGCAATAGGGAAACACAGCAAATACTTCTTTACCATATGTAATTGCTCCAAGGGCACTCTCTGACGTCTATAAAACCTAGATATACTAATAGACCACAGTAGATGTTTTCCATGAGGCCCTCCCTTGGTTCTACTGTTTCAAATGTAAAAGATTGGATTTCAAGTGCAATCCCCATATTTGCATATTTTTTTGACGGTGGCTTGTTAACAATTTTCAGTTTAAATGCCTATAAAGTATAATTGCCCTTTTTCACAGGATGTTTTCTGTTTTTACCTGAAGTTTTGCCAATTTTTAGGAAGGTAAATCTGTGCTAGTGTGTTATAATAATTAAACTCAAACAAACTCTAGTCAAAATGTGACATCTAATTAGAAAATATTTGAAGTTCTGAACTTCTTGTTCACTAGGACAGCAAGAAAACCCTCCAGTGCTCTCTCCAGAATCTCACTTGTACATACAGTACAATAGGCTCTGCAGTAAGATCCAATGATCAGGGTACATGGAGGGATGCTAACCAAAGGTACAGTCTAGCTACCACAAATGGGATGAACATGGGATTGGCTGCTCTCTTTTTAACATGCACTAATATTTTAAATGTGTGTTAAAATGAGGCATTTTCACAGTGGCTTAAAATTATTCCACTTAACTCTAGGGCTTAAATGGAACAACTTAATGAAGTGCATTATTTCTTGATTTAAATGCTTCATCTGGGACTTGGGGAGCAAGACTTTGTGCAAAATCTTTAGGAAATGACTTGGTTTCAGTTTGCTGAAGTTCTCAGTATGTGCTATGAGTTACTCTTCCATGGTGGTGGTGTAGCGGCGAGGTGAGGTGGTCAGTGCCGCTACCTTCCCTGCAAGCGTCCTCAGAGGGAGAACGTTTGGGCAGGCACACGACAGTCACGCACTCAAGCACTCAAGCACACCACAGCTAGCAGGCAGGCAAGACATGGGAGGATCTTCTGTATGGGGTTCCAGCAAGGGTTTATTAGGGTCCAGTGCTGAAGGGATCCAGGGACCAAAGACAATGGACAGTGGAGGGTCCAGGGTATATATATGCTGAAGCAGGGGTGGAGCAAATCATCAAGGCCAATCTCCTAAGGGCATAGGGGCAGTATAAAGGGCAGAGCCAATAGAAAGTGCCAGGGTGGACAGGCAGGGTTACATTAACCAGTGGGGAAACAGGGAGTGGGGGATAGTCTAGAACAAGACCATATAGGGGTAAAAGGGGTAGGGACGGCCAATGGGCTAATGGGGAATACAGAACTGGGGTAGATTAGCATAGTGCTGCAGAGCATCATGGCAGAAGCCTTCAGTCTCTCCCTAACCTATGGGGGATGCCCGGGGCCTATGATGCATGCCTCCAGGGCATTGCCACTGCCCTTTTCCCAATAGGCTCACGGGCCTCCACAACTCCCCCTTCTTGTTTAATTAAAAAGGCTTCTCCCATGGATCTCTGCAGACACTTAATAAAACACAGGAACATAAATAGCACAACAGCAATCATAATTAAAACCCACAACAGTCCCTTAACAAAGGATGAAACTCATCCTGTGAGTCTTGAGTGTGTGATTGTCGTGTGCCTGCCCAAACGTTCTCCCTCTGAGGACGCTTGCGGGGAAGGTAGCGGCACTGACCCCCTCACCTCGCCACTACAAGGTGGTGCTGAAGATTCTGAGTGGTTTTAGGATCTCAGATGTATCATGAGCCCAGACACAAACACATGTAATAGATAATGGGAAAGTTTCTGTTTGAAATTATGATATAAACATTGATGCCTAAGTGTTTAGGCATTAGTGCTTATCTTGGTTGATTATCTTGGTACTTTGAGGTCATATAGATTAGTATTTAGAATAGTCTAAGCAATTATCTGTTTTCTCTTATCCTTTGTTTTCTGTAAAAAGGCATATTCCTTGTCCCCTTAATACCATCTGTCTGGGCACTTTCTTGTCTGCAATCACCCCTAACTGAAGAAGCAGTGCAGAGTGACCGAAGAAACACATGTATATTTCTATTTTAAGGGGGACATGTTTCTCCTTAATCTCACAGTTCATTAATTTCCAACTTCATCCTTTATCCTATATACTATTCCCTATGTGACCTAAATTTTAATGGAACAGCATCAACATGCTTCTTGCCTGGTGTCTTGGTTTGAAAAGTCAGGTGTCTGCTAAGGGAGGCAAGGAGCCTCCCTTGAAATGGAGAATGTAAACTCCCTCCCTCCAAATTATTATAATTTTGAAATTAAGGGGCCCTCAGGCAAAGACATGGAAGTAGGAATAACAGTTCTTTATTAGGGGAAAAAAATAAAATAGAAATGCAGTAATACAAAACAAAACTGTCAGAGTCAAAATATGAGCTGACACCCTGTTGGTCAGGGTGTTGGTAGCAGTCTGATTAAATGGTGGCTGCAGTCCTCCTGGAGTGACAGATGTGGTTCTGTTGAAGCAGTGATCCTGTGGAAGGGTGTAGTTTTCCTCTGAAGGTCCAGTGGTGGTGTAGATGGGACTGGTCTTCCTCTGGGAATCCAGTGGAAAAGAAAACCACTCCTCTGGGAGCTGCCTGTGGTGTTCCAAATGTCGGATTATATCCAGGTAGGAATGCTTGGCTCCTCCCCCTGGGCAGAGCTTCTCTCAAGAGGATGATCTAATTTTATCAGCCATGCAGTGAGATTCAGTGGCCCATTAACAGAAGATATCTCCCAGAGGGAAGACTGGTTGTGGAAAAGATAAAGAAAATTGCCCCACCTGGTTTTAACAGGTGGCCCAATTAACAGAAGATAACTGCCCCACCTCTAACAGATGGCAATAGAATTCACACCCCGAGCCACATTTTGCAACCTAAGACACTTGATCAGAGGAAATAGGCTTTTTTATGTCATCCTTCAGACTCTATTTTTTGTGTCTTTGACCTATATCCAGCTTCATGAAGTTCTTAATGAAGTTTACTCTAACAGCTATTATATGTCTGTCAAATTGTCTGAAAATGGCATACAGTTTCAGATGTTTTCAGTGAGGCTGATGATTAGTCAAAAGACTTGAAAACTATTATAATACTGGCATAACAAAAGCATATATGCATTTCAAATCTATAGCAACCCAATATTTATTGCACTGTAATAATTTTTTTTACTGGCTTATAGAGACATAAATGCAACATTGAATCACTGGAGAATAGTAATGCTTCAAATAGAATTGAGATGTTTCTTGAAAGAACCATTTGAACACTGGAAAGGCACTATGTTTTTAAATTAAAAAACATTCACTCAAAAGTCAGAAACCTCACTATGTTCAACAACTAAAGGGAACAAATCCTCACAATTAAGTCTAAGGAACAAAACTAATATTGATAGAAAGTCTGTCTTTTAAAAATGAACATCTGTCTTTGTTATGGCCTGTGGTGATGGTATTCTTTCAAATAGTTTGTTCTGATCACCCCAAGGAAAAAAATGTCCTAAGCTGTAACCCTTCCCCCTAAGTTGTTATGGTAACCCTTCCCATTCCTCCCACCCCTTGCCTATCATTGTAACTTTGTCTAACTCCTCCTACCTCCCATCCCAGTGGTCCCTGAGATGTGTTCCCCTCCACTCGCTCTTCTCCTTTGAGTACCTGGGCCTTTTTTGAAAACTCTCTTTTTACTTGGGGGGAGGGATGGGAAGCTAGATGAAGTCTCTCGCTCTCGGACTCTCTCCTGACCCTCCAAACCCCTTTGAGCCATGTTGCCCCCTGGCGTGGGACCTCCAAATAAACTGCATCTGACTGGCACCCTGAGAGGCTGTGTTGTGTCTTGCCTGCATGCATAACCTGATGCACAACCCCGAGATTTCTCACCAAAGGCTCCAGTAAGGCCCTTGTACCCCCAGAACCCAGAAGAATGTTGCTCCCAGACCCTGCCCCTGCTAGTTGGGCTCGAAAAGAGCCCCCAAAAAGGGCAGGAACAAGAGGGCAGCGACAATGGCCTAAGTTATATCTTACACTTAATTTTTTATCATACAGGTGATGAGAAACTCTTGAGGTCTGATACAGAAATCATGGTAAGAAATTAATTTTTAAAATTACTCTTGCCAGTATTTCTATATGAATCACCTACTTATGTATATGTTGCAAATGCAAGTGTAATATTTGATAGCACAATAGACACCTGTGTGTATTTTGAACAATTGGATTCAGTGGTAACCTTTAAGCCTCTAGCTTAAATAGTACCTAATAGAATAATACCTAAAATGTGACTGGGAATTATTCCCGGATTAAACAGCAAGAAGAAATATGTGAAAACAAATTAATGAAGACTAATATGCATGAATTTCCAGCTGGCTATTCAGTTTCAATAAAGGTGCTTCTCTAAGTGATCTAAAATGTTGAAAATTTTTGTCTGGTCTCGAGATCTCAAAATATAAGACTAGTGAGATTTTCAGGAATAAATAACTTATATTGTGATAAAACTGAGAAGATAAAAGGAAGATGAGGTTGGAGATCAAGGAAAGATCAGAACTTAAATTTTGCTATTGATTTTGTAAAAATAGGAAAACTCTGAGCAGTAGAGGAGAGCTAACAAGACTATTTTGAAACCCTGATGTTTTATGCCTTTGTCACTGCTGCTATGTTCATTATGACGTATTTGAGATTCAGCCAAACTTCTGCTAAAAGTCATTACCTCTTTAAGGTTTCTTAACAAACTTAACTGTGTTAAAAGGGTTGTTAGGGTTCACTAATGTTTTAAATTAACTTGGGTACACTTGGCGAAAAATCACATGAAATTCATTATTTAAAAAGTTATATTTGCAAAGCAAAAAAAAAATCCCTTTGGCTTTCTAGGCTGACTTTGTTCTGACTTTTTATTCACTGACTATCTTCGGTGGCGGGAGTGATATAGACTCAAACCCCAGATATTATTCTGGAATATCAGTGGAGTGAAAGAGAGAGCTTTGGTACCAGTTTCCTGGTTTTTCTGTCACTGGTGCTGTATAGAACATATCTGGATCTCTGCATGTAGGCCCATCTGTAAAGAACTGGACAGGATAATTACTTACCTGCCTGCTTTTAGCATTCAGGAATTCAGGAGGGATATTGCAAATAAAAGCTTAAGACTGATGATTTTTATTTGTTAATTAAGCCCAGCTGATTTATATACTAAAAAGGAAAAGAAGGATCAAGAATTCTTTCAAGGATGATAAGTAGACTGAGCAGTGAGAAACTTGAAGATTTGTCCAGAGCCATAACTCATTACAATGAGAAAAAAACCCCTTGGTTTCAGAATTCTTTGCTTTCAAGAGTTACTCAGGAAACACAGTACATTATCCCAGTGATATCAGGGCTTGTTAACATGTTGGGATTTTTGGTCTGGAGGATTATAAGACTGGATGCTAATGCTACATCTTATTTTCTTTCCATCATCTATCATTTAAATTCAGACGCTCTCCCAACTTCTTGCACAAAGCAATTAGCAGCTGTTGCCAACCTCAGTTCTTCCTCTTCCATGTCCTCATCTCTTGTCAAAAGAGAAAGAAGTAATATTAATACATTCGTTTTTAATTGAATTCTTGGAAGCATTCTTTGAGGAAAAGCTGACCTTTACCGCTCTATACTATCTTCACTTTTCCTTCTTTAAATACTCAGTCTACAGTATCTTGTGGCTTTTTCTCAGTATCTTACTGAAGTATTTGCCATTCTTTCTGCCTACTGCAACCAAAACATTTAAGCTTCTGCTTCCTGATTTCTCTCCCTTTCCCCAGTAGCTTTATTTATATGTATTTCTTTCACTAAGCATACAAAAGTTTTCAGCTAGTTCTCAAACAGGCTGTGTTTTCTCCTCCTTCCATGTGTCAGATTTTCTGTTCTCAAGGTGCCCTGTTTCTCAAGGTTTGTAACAGGAAGATGTAAAAAACAGAACAAAACCTTTCATAATTTGGAGCTACACATACTTCAGGGAATGTTTATTTATTCACAGAAAATTTATTTTTCTCTGCATTTTCAGTGGAAGTTTTGACTGTCAATCATTTAAAGTCTTTTGGATTCTACTGAACATCTTTGCCACTACATTACATTTAAAAGTTGAACTGATCTACTTATTCTAAGTTGGACTGTTTATCACAGATGATGATTGAACCAAATACAAAATCACTCTATTCATGACAGTCCATATTGCTTACTAATTGTTAGTATCTTTGCTTGCAATATGCCTCCCATGGTTTTCTTTTTGCAGTCTTCATTTATCTTCTTTATCCAAAGCTGAATTTATCCAGACTTGGCACTAATGGATTTTACAGTCTCACTAAATCTGCAGGGAATTGCATTTGGTTATATCATGAAGAAATTAACTTTGCTGAATGGAGAAATTGTGCCCAGATATTTGCAGTATGAAGTATGGTGTAATAAGTTCGGATGAACTCTGAGTATTTTCAGGATCTACCTAGTAGGGGAAATGGATGAGGAAAAATACAACTTATTTTACCAGGTGGAAGAACTGAAAGCAAAGTGATACTGTTAGTGTGGAAAAAAGCCCCAGTGACTGCATAATCAGAACAAACATTCTCTTAAAAGTAAAATGAATGTCTTAGATGGTATCACGTGAAATTTTATTTAGTTGCATTGATTTAGAATCTAACCCAGATTATTCAGTGTTGGGGTTTAAAGGTTGGAAAAAAAATTAGGTATTTCTGGACAGTGAAAAATTTGGGTAACTTTGGCACTGCTGACAGGACAAGAGAGGGTGATGATACTGCCACTATGAAGCAGAGGTACTTGCAGGCACTGAAGGGATTTAACACAAATCCAACAGGGTTTAGCTGAGGTTCTGAATCATGATTTTAAAGGGTTAAGATTTTGGCTGAGGCTTAGAACTAATTCATATTGAAGTTAGATACACTAACAATAGGTTAATGATTATTAGATAATTAAGCTAAAGCTAATTGTTATATTATGAGCTCATTTATAGAAAGAAGTGGAGCAAGTGAATGATTATAGGAACATCCTGAAACCAGTGGAACAATGCCCAGCACCTGGACTCTATATTAATCCATCACAAAGCAGGGGGTCTTAGATCGTGCCAGAGGGTCACAGAGACCTGACGAAGACCTTCCTGACTTCATCCCTGGGACCACTTACCCAGTTCGAGACCACCAATCCAATTCAAGCGAAGAATTGCGCATGCTTGAAGGACTAATAACCTCATTTTAATAAAAAGCAGGGATGGGAGGTACAAGGGTTATGCATATGTATTATTTTGGGAAATAACTAGAAGGCAAGGAACCTTGTACAGTGCAGTCACGCCTTTTGGAGACTACTCCCGTGCCATCCACCAGTGTCAATAATTACATACCACTTTCTAAGTTCAATTAATTAGGAAGTTTCTGTCTGTGAACTTTGGTTTTCAACAACTCAGTTCAGCTGCCAGGAGTTGCACTCAGAGAACCTGTTCAATGACTGTGCTTTCTGGGACATTGGTCCTACTAGCACATTGAAGCATCAGATTTGAGCTGAAAGCACCAGATTTGAGCTAAGCTCTCACAGAGAGCAGAGTGTAATGCAGATATTCTGAGTGGCTGTGCTTACATAAACCAGCAACTGATGTGTTACAAAATACTAGATTCAGACTTACTGTGTG
Organism: Chloropsis cyanopogon; assembly: GCA_013400585.1. Taxonomy (NCBI): domain Eukaryota; kingdom Metazoa; phylum Chordata; class Aves; order Passeriformes; family Irenidae; genus Chloropsis; species Chloropsis cyanopogon. The sequence continues at coordinate 9,191 of WEZZ01020088.1, read as the reverse complement.
AAGAGCTGATGCTGGCGTGGGGCAGGAGAGATGAAAAGCATTTCCCTCTTCTGCATTCCTCAAAGGCATGTAGTCCCATGCTCCTCATCCAAAGTGCCAGACCTATCAGCCTGAGCCGGCTGCTCAGCTTAGTCTCTGCAGCACATGAAAAATTTGTACCGCCACCAAAATAAAGGGTTGCCCTGTAGCCATACATCTGTGTTCACACTGTACCAACTGGGACCCACCTTGGCTCCAGACCCACAGTGCATGGCATATTTGGCTATGTACTGACAGGCATTTCAGGTTATAAATATATTTCATCTAGAAGTGGGTCTTTTCACTGTGTGTGTGCTGCATGTTTTTCAGCTGAAGTCTTTCACGGCAGCTCTCTGCCTTCAATGATGACCTTCTGACAGAGGGACAAGAAGAATTTAGCTCAATTGTTTCTCAAATTGAGATTGGACTAAAGCAAGCCTTGTTTTGCCATGTGGAAAGGGATAATAATTCTGAGAATTTCTAGCGCCTAACTTCACTAGAGTAGGAGTAGAAACTTTGACTTAGGCAAAAAAATCATATCATCATGGTGTAGCTGTTAAAAATCTCACCAGTTTGTTAAAAATCTGACAGAAATACAGGTGCAGTGTTATGCCTGTGTGCAGTGCAAGTGTTCCATTCTCCCCGGGTGCTTCTGCAGCGATCAGAGCAAATCTTCTCTTCAACACAACAACTTAATGTGCAGCTGCCCTAGGCTGTGGGGCCTGGGTACTAGTTTCCTTGTGAATCCTTTTTCCACTTGTTGAGGACCTTTTGACATGGTGGAGCTGCTTCTCCATGCTGTCAGGATTACTCATGGACAGAGATAAGGACTGTCAGAGGAGGTTAGAAGATCTCAGGAAGACATGGGAGAGTTTAAAATTGGAGGAAAAAAAAAAAAAGAACACAGAGGAGGAACAATAGAGATGAAAGTGTTGAGGATAGAGAAGCTGTAAGATCACAAGATGGCAGGGGTCTCTGGGATAAGAATAAGAAACAGAGTCTAGCTGGAAAATAAGGAGTAATTAAAAGGAGAGATGGAATAATCTGAGAGAGGGTGGAGATTTTTGGAGTCATCACACTCTTAATATGTGGAAATGAAGCCAAGAACTGCACGTGCTAATAATTTCTTTGCCGTTTTTGCTGTCAGATCTCACAGCAAATTAAATGCATTGTCCAACAAATGAGTCATCGACCCTCTTGCGCACATAGATTGCAGAGAGAAAGCTGAAATTTTAAGACAGGTCAGGCCACTCTGAATGCCTCACACTACTCATATTTTTAGAGGAGAGCTTTTACAGAACTGTCAGGTGTGAGAACTCAGAGCTCCTGAAAACCTGAAACAACAAATAGGGAATCTAGGGGATAAAGAGTTATCATCCAGTGATCCAGCTTGGAAGGGCATTGTGAAAGCGGGTAGCTTGGTGCTTGCTGGAAATTTGGGACAGTATTTCTGAACTGCTTTTAAAATGAGACTATTCTTACTTCTATCACCCATCTCCCTGGTTTTAGCAGTCCTATATATCAAACACATTCACCAATTAGCAGAAACAGGTTCGTTCACTCTATAGCCCAGATATTGTCTCAGGGCAAGAAACAGTCTGTCCTGTAGGAAACTCTAAATATGACAGCTTTTCACTTGGATTTAAAATATCTTTTAAGTCAGTTGTCATTGAATATAATACTGAATATTCTTCTAATTGCAGTAATATCTTTTTGTGTATTTATATACAACAGTATTAATGAAGTCTGACTCTTCAACAGGTGTCTGTATCATATCCTCCTTGCCATTTTAGAGGTTGGGTACTACATTTCCATCTAAGAAATTTTGGTCATAGCTTTTAGTATTTAGTGTTATTTCTTCTTTTGTGGGTCATTAAAGTGGAATAGGAGGATGCATGTGTAACTAGGCTTTTGTATTTCTAGAATTAATGGTGTTTGAGAGAAAAAAATAGATGTTTTACAAACATGGACTGTTCCAGAGAGAATATATTTTGCTGTGTGCTAACAAACTGCTATTCATTACACATTGCATGGATGAAATGATGTAGAGTGTGGAAGTGCATCATTTATGCTTTTATTATTGTATTTATTTGTACTTGGTTTATTCCCAGTTTCCCCCCTTACCTTCCCCCCTAGGTGGGCTTTCCCAGATACCCACCCATAACCCAGCCCGTCCAATGGTGGGAAAATTCCCACAGTCCCCACGCCCAGTGCCCCTGCCTTCTCTCTAGAAGAAACCCCAGAGCTCCCCCCCTGATTCGCTCCCCCTGGGAAAACCCCACCTCCCTACACACCCAGTTGGATTACCCCCATGTCATGTAACCCCCCAGGCTCCCCGATTGGTCTGTTGTCGCCACGCCCCAGGGGTTTTTCCCCTGGGGACGAGGGCCACCTTGTTCACTCTTTGGATCATTCTCCGGGCAATTAAAGATCTCTGCCTTCCATTGAGTCGCTTCTCCTCTGGCTCTTTGTGGAACTCGGACAATTGCACGCATTCGAACCTAGCCTGATACCTTCTTGCCTCTCGGACGAGAAGGGACCAGGCAACCTGTGGACCGCACCCCCAAAAAAGGCCCCCCAAAACAGCTAGCCGGAATCTCGGGGGGCCGATTCCACAGTAGAGTAAAATGCTTTTGGGGAACAGAAGTAGCTTTCACTCACAGAGGAGACTTACTTTCATGGCAGTGTTTGTTTGGTACAAAGCAATGTGCTGTGTCCATACTATAGCTATAGATATTTAAATATATAGATATTATAGATATGAACATACAAATACACATACACAAAGGTAGATATTTATAGAATTGCACTCTCAATTTGCAAAATCTCCTGTGTTAAGCTCTGTTGGAAGAATATTAGCTTCTTCTTGGATTTGTAATATCATTAAAAAATTCAAAGATGTCATTTCACTTTTATATTTATTTTCTTTAGCTCAAAGATAGTCAAGAAATTTAGTATTGAGTATTTGTATGTGCTGGTAGTCCTCTGATCTGGAAGTCCTTAACAATTTGCATGATTTTAGTCAGAGAAGAAGCTGCCTGAAGGATGGGGAAGTTGATCTACAAGTGTCTGATCACTATTAGGTTCATCATCCTTTGACAAGATATGGAAATTCCTGAATGTTGAATAGGTTATATCATACAAACCTTTGTTTTTTAAAAAATAATTTGAATACTGTTGACATTTCTTGAGCTCATTGAAGAATATAAATTATCTAGTAGTGGTTTTGAGACAATATAACAAATCTCACTCTGTCTACTAGGCTCCTAAGTGGGGAGCAATCTATTCACTGGTGAATATATTATTTTAAAAATGATTTAATTAGGAAAGGAATTATGCATTTGCATTTAGCATTGAAGATACTTTTATGAAATTGTACTTGATTGTTGGGATTCATTTTTTATTAGTTTTCTGATTGTCTAGTTAATATGTTAGATGGTTTGTTTGTACCCTTTGCTATGTTAGGGGTTTTGCTAAGCCCCTGTCCATCTTTTTCCGCCTCCCCTTAGAGGTCTGTCCAGAGACCCTTTTACCCCTGCCATTCAATCTTTACCCGCCCAGTTCTTTCTAGTAGGTTCTGTTAATTCTGTATAATTATTGGTTTGTATGTAGAAACCCCACCTGTGTTTTATTCTTATTAGCTGTTTCTACTGTCATTTTGTAACTGTATCAATTTTATGCTTGTTTCATTGGTCAAATGAGACCACACCCTGAAAAGCAAAAAGCCCCTGTACGACCTCCACAGCCCGCTCTCAGCTGGGACGAGTGTGGGAGAAAAATAAACTCCTTGCCTCTCCTCTGAGAGACCGCTCTCTGTTTCCTGGTCACAGCTGCAGCGTGGGGGGACGAAGAACTCACAGCACCCCCGCTTCTCTCCTTTCCTATCCAAGCTGGGAGGCGGTGAGCTGTCTGTAGTGGTGCCCTTTCAGCTAGCTCGGGCACGGCAGCACCCCCCAAAACACCTCTACACTTGATTTTTTGAAATAATGATTTCTCTAAACCAAGAAAAAGTTTGATTAGTAACCAGCTAAGGATTTATCAGATCTTCCCCTTTCAGTCATAGGCTGGGTTTTTCTTGATTTTTCCCATCACTGTAACAAATACAAAACACATATTTTGATGAAATGTATTTCCATTCCTTTACCTAAAATCCATTGTAGGACAGCCCAGGCTTTTAGCTGTTCAAACAAAACTTTTAATCTGAAGTACACTTCTCTCTGTCCTGCATGTTGGAGACCAACCAAAATAAACTGACAACACGTCATGGCCCTCAGGAGGTGCTGTAAGTGAACAGATTTTATTATCTTTTTCTTTTTGAAAATAAGGGTTTTAAAAACATTTGAAGTAACTGAATGGGATGTGGGACAGTAGCATGAAAAGCTGTGAAGCAAATTGAGGTTACTCTGTGTTTAGAAAGAATACAACAGACTGTAGATATTTCAAAAATCAGGAAAAACAATTGGTTTTGGTATGTTTGTGATGTTTCCTTGTAAGCATGTACACATCTACCTCTCCTCTCTTTCTTTTTTTCCTTTATGTCCACCTAATTAGTAAAACTGCTACCTTTTTAAGTAATAGTTCCTGGAGGCAGGTGTGGCTCTGTCATTTTATTCAGATCAGAGTTAGAGGGTGCTGATCTTTGAAACAGGACAATTAATAGAGACACTATTGACTATCAAATGAGGTTTCTTTCAGTTTCAGAGCTTTCATATGCTCTCACCTTCAGAAGAACTATCTCTTTATGCTCTGTTTCCTTTCTAAAGAAGACAAATATCTGTTATACATTTTGTAAGGATGGTTTATTTCCTTAGGGTGACAAGTATACATTACATTGCTTCCCTTTTTTCGTTTGGGAAAGACTTTTCTTTCTTGTGGAAGGTTTTGAATCCCAAACTAAGGTCTGAATGCCAGACTCCTTAGTCTGGACTTTGAAAGCTGTGACAGATACTTCCTCTGCCCTTGATTATGTGTTAGAAAGACCATGACAGATATGTGGGTTACTTGGTCCTCTTACACAGTGACTCCTTGCCTTTGGAATGGGATTACCAAGAAGACAGTGGATCCACAGATCAAAATCACAGCTCAAGAGCTGACCCATTGGTTGGACTGCTGCTGGTGAGTGTTGGCTTTCACACTGCAGGGAGAAGTTGCTGAAACAAATTAATGTCCTTGTTATGCCAACAGTTATCAAATGAAGCAGTTGCTGCTTTGTTGAGGAAAATGCAAAAGTAGACATCATTCAAATATACATTTACAAAATATGTGCATATTGTTTCAAACACATGCATTGATTGTGTAATAGTAAAACAGATCTGCCCCAGAAAGGCTAAATTCAGAACAGTCTTGTGTCTGAGAACACTAGGTTGCCTCTTGGGCAGACCAAGTGGCAATAAAAATAGAGGTGAAACTACAAATTGGATTTAAAGCCTGTGTTGTTCTGGGTTATATTTGAGTGAATTTTACTGATCTAAGAATATTTATATAATACTACCCCAGGAAANTTTGGAAATTTTTATAATAAAAAAAAATTTTTAAAAAAAACCCCAAAAAAAAAAAAAAAAAAAAAAAAAAAAAAAAAAAAAAAAAAAAAAAAAAAATCAGTGTTCTTGCCATGACACATTTCAACTATCAATTCTAACTACATTTTTACAATGCAATATTTGGATAGCTGTCCTAAACAATAAACCTGGTACACATATCAGGAACAGATGCCAACCTGGGATATACTGCAAAATGAATAAACAGTTTTATCATTCTCCTGAGGTTCTGAATGACCTTCCTGAGCAAAAAGACAAAACTGGGTACCAAATACAAATCTTGTCAGACTGCTGGCAGGCTGAATGCATTTAAACTGAGTCATAATGCTGGCTTCACTCTCTAATCTATGCTGATTAATGTCCACAAAAAAATGCAGAATAAAAGAATATCAGTGCAGACGAAAACAGCCATAAGTGAAATAATTGAAAGAGAAGCTAGAGTAAAATTAAAAAATGAAGATGTAGAAAAGGAGAATCATATTTCATCAAGTGAGCACTAAATCAGAATGGAACCTAGTTCATGCTATCTGCAAGAGGTAGTGCATCATGAAGACAGTGGTTATTAATTTAATCTGAAAACATAGTCCTAGAAGCAAATTTTGCTTCGTTTGGAAGTTTATTCTTTCAGTTCAACAGAATTAACATTTGGCACATAACAAAAAGCCTCTAGACTTCTTTAACAGCTTACTGTGCTCACTAAGTCTTTCAATCAATGAAACGGCAAATTTATTTTTATGGCTGGTTTTGGATGTGGCTATGAATTATAGTCAGGTTTAAATATATTTCTGTTTCCTTTCATAGATTTATGCTGAATGTCTTTGTTTTTTCTCATGAGGACGGTTTTTCATTCTCAGGACTAGCCTACCAAATAATGTCAGTGGCAGAGTACATGGAAATTACACTAGAAGTGTTTCTAGTAATGTATTTCTTTAAAGTTGTTTATTCTCACCAATCCCCAAACCTTTAATGCTGGAGAGTGAAGCATTCCTGACACTTTACTGTCAGGAATAAGAGCCCAAGACTTTAGGATAGATTATCTGTATCTTTCTGGCAAGCAGTGATGGATGAAAACTACTTAGCTGTCTCACAGCTTTTACTCTTTTGCTGTCTTCTTTCAGTGAGCTTAAAACACACAGACAAACTCATACTTCTTCACAATTCTCAACATTTGTGCCTGAAGAACTGCTTCAAAGAATGCTTAATGGTTGGGTAGGCAAGAACAAGATGAAACTATACAAGAACAAGATGAAACTATACTTGAGCAGGATGATTTTGTAAACAGAACTCTGGTTAGGAATCTGAGACATTACTTACTGCAATATGTTTTGGCTGAAAGGACATCTTGAAATAATTTATTTGACTCAGGAGTTCTCAGGAGCATTCAGGAATTCTTGGTGCACATTTATTTGCCCAAAGAGTAACTCCTGTTGTCTGTCATAGAGAGACACGATCACCACCAAGTGAATGACAGTGTTGACTCAACATAAATTACATTTACTGCAAAACATTTTAAATAACTCTCTGTCACAAAATAAACTCGTCTCTTCAACCTGATGAGTGACTTCCGCTACCTCCTCCTTGCTGTAAATGCTTTGCTGTCAGTGCAGTGGGAGGGTAAGTTGCAGTATGCTTTGTAATAGGATGTAGCAGAGCAGTGTAAAAGAAAGGTCTTTTGTTTGCCTTGCTGTGGCTACTGTGTGCCTGAACCAATAGGAATCACTGAAGGAAGAGGGGGACCCTAGGATCATGACAAGCAAGGGTGGTACTGATTCCTAACATTATATTTTACAGTGCTTTGCCCAGAAGATGAGAGTACCCTCTCTTTTGAAGGGTTATCACATTGGTATTTCTAGTCTGAGAAACTGGAACTCCCTATGACTCTTGGTGAGGTTCATTATGGGGAGAGGCAAGTAACTGCAAATAAAGCCTTTGGCTGACCTGCAGTTGCTTCACTCTTGGCTAAATGCTTTTAAATATGCAGTAATTTATGTTTTATTCTAGTAGTATTCAGGAGCAATGTATAGGATAGTATAAATTACACCTTTTTCCTTGTGGTTTGTTAAGCCCTCCTTTTTTCAACATATATGGAAGAGATGACATTGATGTAATCCACAAATGCTGGATAGGAGTGCCAGGGAAAGCAGAGTTATGCACAGTAACAAGGAAGGGCTTTTTCGAATGTGACCCTGCATGTCCTGAGAGTCCTAGCCAAATTATTACCCGTGTTTGTTTGGATCAGTGTTGAGCAGGAGTGGAAATGAAGACAATTAACACATGTTTCTCATTTAACTGAAAACATCTTCCAAAATGATGCTGCTTCTCAGTGCCTGAAGGGTTGAATGTGAGTAAGAATGATCACTGAGAATACCTGGGTAAAATAAAGAGATTGAAGAGCATTAACTGCACCTTGTAATATTCATTTGGTACTCCTTTCCTTTCTGGCCACTTGTCTCGATGTTATTGAAATCTGGATTTATAAATCCAGTGCAAATATCTTAACCAGGTGTGGTACCAGAAGAACCTCTATTTTTTATGTATTTTTCTTTTTGTTTGTCTTGTGAATTAACATTCTCAAACATCTGAGAGATAAGAGTGCAGAATATTGCAGTATTTGGAAATATAAAAAAATGAAAGAACTCCATAAAATATTGCAAAGATTATTCTTCCAGCATAAGCTGGTAAAAGGCTGAAAGAATGCAAACTTTTAAATTGTTTGAATTATGAAGTGATTGGTGAGAATGGGAAAGCATGACATAGGAAGAGCTAAAGAACAGATCACTGTCAGGAAAAGCAGAGGCAGCAGGTGGAAGGCTGGGATCAAGGTACACTGATCTTTTTGGAAACCACACAAACCTTCAATGCATCTGGGCTGTTTAGGAACAATGGGTAAATTGAAGGGAGCATGATAACTCTACCTGACAAATGCAGTATTGGAACTCTGTGGGGAAATTAAGCTGTTTTAATTTTAGATTTGTGACTAAACACATGCTGTTAGTTATAATGTATGTGTAGAAATAATATAAATAATTGGCTGGGGGCAAAGATATTTCCCCTTAATTGCTGAGATAGGCATGCATTCTTTAACACTTACAGAGACATTTATAAGCCTGGAAGCAGAGAGCATAGACATGTCTTGCTATGGTATGACATCAGGGTGAAAGAAATTTTATTTCTCTATAGGTCTGCTGCAGGGGGGAGGAGTGGGGGGAGGAGCGTTGAGCAAAAGTTCCTCCTATGGAATGGCTTAAAAGAAAAAAATTAAAAGGGTGAAGTTCATCAAGTATGAGATCACTGTGACTAAGAAGAGTCCAGACAACCCCTGATGCAGGGCCTCACACAAGTTTCAGAGCAGTTTAATGGCCACCAAATGAACAGTGACATTTCAGAGCAGTTACTGTGCAGTACATTTCACAATATCCATGAAGAGAGACACCAGGAGAGACTGACTTAGACAAAAGGACTGAAAAAATTAACCCTCACTTACAGGAGAAGTCATGCCGATCTTTTCTGATTTTGCTTCTGGCAGCTGAATATGAAAACTTGACAGTAAATTCTGTCATATTGTCCCCCTTCACTGACCATACGAGTACTAAACAGTGGAAATAGCAAAATAATTTATTTATTGTTAAAAGTAAA
>WEZZ01020087.1:41220-101624 GCA_013400585.1 Chloropsis cyanopogon | reverse complement strand
TTAAATTTTATTAAGAATTCTTTTTTTTTAAAAAAAAAAAAAAAAAAAAGTCATCTTTGGACTATGGCATAATTCAAGAAGGTTAGATCTTGGGCCTGAAGGTTGTTCGTGCTGCTCATAATGAACTCTTTTTTACAGCTAAAATAATTTTTTATGTTACAAAGTTGCTTAAATGGTGCTTTCACTTAAACAAGCATGTAAAAAAAAAAGTCTTTAGGATACCTTCAATTAAAAAAAATAAGGGAAAATAAGCCAGAAGTGCTAGCCCTTCTGTTATGATCCTGGCAGTGGCAGCTCAACACTAGGAATGTAGAATAGCTTGCAATTTTGGAATAGTAGTTGGTGCTGTTGTCTTGTGCTTCTGTGAGCATCCTCTTAAGTATCTCGTTTATGAAAAGTGTCAACTGATACATTAAGTCAAGAACTTTGTGTTGGAATCAGTGTGGTGATTTCTCTTATTTGCTTGTCTGCAGGGCTCAGCTCCACCACCTTCTCCAACACCTAACAGAGAAATGAAGAACAAGGCAGTTCTTTGCAAGCCTTTAACAATGACAAAAGCCACGTACTGTAAACCTCATATGCAGACAAAATCTTGTCAGACAGGTAACTCCTGAACTGTGCTAGAACTTATTTCCTCATTGCAGCATTTTCTTAACTATTACTGTCTTTCTAAATATTGCAGATATTCTGACTTTTTTTTCATTAAATGGCAGGTGTAAAATATATTTAAATACTAGGCAGTATTTGCCTTTTTCCTTTTTCTTTTAATAGAAGATGAGTGGAAAAAAGAGTATGTCCCAGTGCCTATTCCTGTACCAGTCTACGTTCCGGTGCCTATGAACATGTATAGTCAAAATGTTCCTGTTCCTACCACGGTTCCTGTTCCTGTAAGTGAGACTTCAGCTTCAAAAAACAAAAATCTTTCAGATTTTCAAGAATCTTTAGATTCTTTCAGAAAAAGAGTATAGAATTTTTTTTGGTTGTTGGTTGCTTTGTTGTGGCATTTTTTCTTTTCTCATTGTCTCTGCCTCCCTGTCTGCACAGGTGCCAGTTCCAGTTTTTTTGCCCACTACTCTGGATAGCACTGAGAAAATCCTTGCTGCAATAGAAGAGCTGAGGGGAAAAGTGCCCTCAGATCCTCTGGAAGCTGAGCTACTGAACTTGTCAGGGGTGGTACCTGGACATGTTGGAAAAGCTGAAGCTTCTGATGTGGCCAGTGAGTTTTCTGATGAGTTTTTGACTGTTTGGAGTGCTGGGGGATGTGTGTGACAAGAAGAATTGGGTTTGGCTTTTTATTTTAGGGAAAGTTTGAGTACAGCAGTGCTGCCATTGAGGTCTTACATTGAGTTGTATTTTACTTTAATATCAGATGGCAACTGAGTACCACACAGCCACTTGCTTACTCCCCTCACACCTGGTGGGGAAGACACTTGGAAAAAAAAGTAAACCTTGTGAGTCAAGAACAGTTTAATAATTGAAACAAAATAAAATACAATACTAGCTATACTAGTAAATACAATTAAAGGAGGGGAGAGAGAGGAATAAAACACAAGAAAACTAAGTGATGCACCATACAGGTGCTCTGCACCCACTGACCCATGCCCAGCCTGTTCCTGAGCAGCAATTGGTGGTTCCCAGACAACTGTCCCCAGTTGTATATTGAGCATTGTGGGATATTTGGACACTTCAGCTCAATTGTTCTGGACCTGCTTCCTCTCAGCTTCCTGTGAACTCTGGCAAAACATGGGAAACTGAAAAGCCCGTGATTTAGAGTAAGCACTGCTGGGCAACAGCCAACACATTATTCTCATAATAAAAATTATATCTGAAGATCAAAAAGTCCCACATACTTTGTAGTTTTAGTTTCTCAGTGCCCATATCTCTTTGCTCTTCTTTCCTTGCTCTGCTTGCCCAAATATTCAAGTCTTTTCTGTATCTTTCCAGGAAAATTTGCCTTCACTCAGATATAATTTTGAAGGTTTTTTCTAAGCTCTTTCAACAGATTTCTGAAAGGTTGTTGACAAATTACATAAACTTACGCTTTATGCCTCATTATGTAGGAGGCCAGTGGAGCTGCAGTCTCAGGAGGCTTACTGTATTCTGATCTATTGCCATTCTTCTGCTAAAACTACACATTTCTGGTAGCACTGCAAGGTTGTCATTTTCAGTTTCTTGCTCTCTTTTGTGAAGTACAGCTAGCTAAATGAGCAGATGTATGGGATCAGAGCTTGCTCATTTACAGAGGACTGAATTTGGAGCAATCAGTGTTTGCCAGAAGTTGGAGAGAGTTCAAGCTTTGTTTCTCCCTACCTGCTTTCCTTATTTGAGAAACAGAACCTAGAAAAGCAGACCTGAAAGTCTGTTCTGTTGTGACAGGATCAGGTAGGAAAATAGGTAGTTAGGTTTGTCAAGATTGTTCGAGTTCTGGGATTGGTTGATATGATCCAGGTTCACCAGTATTTGATTTTCTTTATGTGTGCTGACTCACCTTCATGGAGAAGAGCAATGGGCTAGTAAGTATCTTTCTTTTATGTTTGAAGGAAATTGGGTTGGAGAAGTAAATTTGAGATCCCGAGAACAAGAAAATGTAGGATGGTAATGAGCAGAGCAATCAGTTTCAGAAGAACTCAGCTACTAAAGTTGCAGATCTGCACCATTTGGCTAATCCATGTGTTGGTTAAAATAATGACATTTTTTCCTTTTCTTTGAAACAGGTGTGATGGTTGACTCAAACCTCCTAAACTCAGAGTCACGGACAAGCTTGCCTGATGTTCCATATGAGCCAGACCTTGATATTGAAATAGACTTTCCAAGAGGTAATTCTTCTGTGATTTTAATAAATACTGTGACACTGTGGGCAGCCGTTGTACCTTGTTTAATCATCCTTTCAGAGGAGCTGTGTTTGATTGCAGGATCCACCTGCCTGACTGTTAGGTAAAACTTTGTCATGCCTTTGTAAGATGGGGGACTTCTGAATTAGTTCTTCCATCTTACTAAATACAGTGTTGGAAACAATGCAATGAAAAGGGGAAGTTAACCATTCACAAAGAACTTGGCTACATCATTGTTCTGGGCAATGGATTGTTGTTTTGAACATGGATTTAGGAAAGTTACTTGGAAGGCTCAAGGACTCAGATGGCCTGTGTCATGGAAAACATAATGAATGCATTCTTCAATCACCAGGTATTTTCATGGTTTAGAGAAATTACTAAAGGGTCAACTTCCCACTCAAGTTTGTCAGAAGATTGTCATGCAAGTTGGCATGCTGCACACCACTTGTGTGACCTTTTAATATCTTGGTAATGTCCATATCTGCATTTGAAACGGTAGCATTATTTGAATTAGCAGGAAAAAAATCACTGCTTTGAGACCTTTATTGAAAGAAACTCTTGATGCTGTCTAGTACAGTTTCTACCACTCTACAGAATGCAGGGAACAGTGTCTGTTTCCTTTCACCATACCCCAGTCAATCCAAGATCCAAGAAAGCTTGTGGCTGTAGTTACTGTCCGTCTTTGATAGCTTCTTGGACACATGACTCTCATTCCTCACCTGGGCAGGTTCTGTAGGAGTTTGACAGGCTTCTTTTGTGCTGTGTTGTAGGTGTCTGCAGCATTTGCTCTATGCCTAATTTAAAGAGCAAGCCCAGGGGTTAGTCTGACCTTAATCTTGGGAAGTTTACTGTCAGATGCATACTAGGTTTTTAACCCTCTTTTTAAGTGAGGCTGGGTCCATGAGAAAGAAAAACCGTAGAAGAAAAGAAATAAGCAAGTTGGAGTAGTAAGTAGCAGCAGTCTGTAAGAGGCATTGATTGCACTGAAGTGCTTCTGAGATAAGATTCTTTGTGGTATCAGGAGGAGGACTGCTTTTGAGTCTGGGGCAGAGTTCTGAAATCTCTGCATGTAAGTGCTATTTCATCTGCACCAGTTGGAAAGCTGTCATGAGAAATAAGGTGGTGAAATCGGATTATCAGAAGAGCATTCAGTTTTGAGTGAAAACATTCTTTGATGGCTAAATGAGGGATAAACCATCTTCAATAAAGTAAATAAAGGTGGGACTTGCAACACCAAATCCGTTCATGTGTTGTCTCATTCCTCAACGATGCCTAAAATAGAGTCCTCAGTCCTACCCCTGAAATGTTAAATAAACAGTAATTTGAGGTATTGCCATACATCTGCTTACCTAACAACTGTAATATCCATCATGAGCTAGACCTCCACCACTTCTATAATTATTGACTAAAACCAGTTTCACTGAAGGAGTTTGCCTTCTGATTCTTAATGTTTTTAACCAAGTGTAATGTGCTGTAAGAAATAACAAAACATGAATAATAATAATCTAAATTCATGAACAAAACTACGTGTACTAAGTTAATTTGTATTTTTTCCAGTCATAGCTGCTCATTCTCACTGAATTTTTGATACCAAAGACAGCCTGGGCAGAAAACATTATGTAAGAGTCTACAGTAAGAAATTCTGCCTTAGCAACTTAATATAATACTTAAAATGTTGAGCATTGTGTCCTCTGAACTTAATTAAAGTATTTGACAGCTTTGTCTTAGTTTGAATGTTAAAATAGGTCTGTTTCTTCTTACCAAAATCCAGTGTTTGGTTGTGTTTATTTGTGTGCCTTTGTGGACACCTTATGTTAAGACACACCAATATAGTTAATTGGCTTTTTTTTCAAAGCAGTGTTATTTAAAAGACTTTTAGAAATAAGTTTCTGTTAATGTATTTTCAGCAACTGAGGAGCTTGATACAGAAAATGAGTTTTTGTTACCTCCAGTTTTTGGTGAAGAATATGAGGAACAGCCAAGGCCTCGGTCCAAAAAGAAGGTAATTTTTTCATGCTGTTAAAAATATCAAGAAAAGCACAAAATTTAGGTTGGAAAAATATCTGGGGTTTTTTTAGTTCTGATACTGATTTACAGCATGTTACTGTCTACTCATACCTAATCTTGTATCTTTATGACACAAATTGATATATTTCAAGTAATAAAATTATTTCAGTGGCATGTCTGTTGCAGATAACTGTTAGATTTGATAGGAGTGTGATTTGTAAATTCTGATCCTGTTTTTGCTTCACAGTGGCAGAACTGTTGATGGAATGTGCCACTGTGTATATACCTACTGTATTCTTAGCAATGCTATTTTGCTTTCTACTTTGAACAAAGGTGTCTTGGTTTAATTTGATAGTGAGATGGAAAAACATTGGCGTTATTACCATGGTTTATAGTGGGAGCCATACCATTTCCTTTATAAAAGAGTTTAAAAAATTTTTTATTTGCTTGTAATTTTCCTAGATTTTATTTTTTGTCAATTTTAGTTTAGACATTGGATACAAATTAGCCATAGTCTTTTATTTAGGACACTACCAAGAAATAGTTTCCTATGTCTGGCCCAAACCTGAAATGGTTTTGTTCCGATAACTGCAGTAGATATTGCAGCTCTAAAAAAACTAGCCAACTTCTCCTAAAGCTTTCTAATAATAAATGGGTCTTTCTAGTATCAAATCTGGAGTCTAAGCTTTCACTATTACCCACTGGACATTATCCACATATCCACTGCTGGGCATGCTCTAATCTGGAACCAGTGCTGGCTTTTCCATTGGTGGGTTCATTTGAGCCTACGAGTGGAGCCTGTGACACGGATTTGTCGCAGCTTCGGTTCCCTGTGCATCAACACAATGAAATTCTGTGAGTGCACTGAGGTTCAGCTGGCTGGGCCAGGTTCTGTGTCCCTGCTGGTGGCCCTGGCAGTGGCCTTACCCTCTGTGTTCCCGTGGCAGGGCGTGAAGAGGAAAGCCGTGTCGGAGTACCAGGCGCACGATGACAGCTCTGAGAACTCCGAGTGCAGCTTTCCGTTCAAATACGCCTATGGGGTGAATGCCTGGAAGCACTGGGTAAAGTCCCAGCATTTAGATGAGGAGCTTCCACAGTTAGAGGAACTGAAATCAAGTAAGTATTTCCAAAAATCTGGCATCCAGACTCTGACCTGGTAGGGAAAATTGCCGTACTTGTGTGATTCTCAGCTGGAATGTTTGATAGAATTTTTCTCATGTCCTTAATGTTTCTGGCATGACTGAGATTATTTTACCACAGAGTTGCCAAACTCTTTTTTTTCTAGTTTTTTCCTATTTGGTTTAAAATGCTGGGTCTCACACTTCTCCTGAAAGCTAGGGCAGCACCTTCTTGGCTATTCTGATTTTCTGTGATCATTTAAATTTTTCCTTTGCATCCTATTTTTCCTCATATTCTAACTCACTTCAGAGTTCACACTGTTTCTGGGCTTTTAAATGGCAAGGGAGGGACGTCCTCCTTCTCCTTGTCCTGTAAGGAGATCTTCCTCTGAGGCTGGCATTACCTGGCTGTGGAGCTTTGGCACAAGGTGGCCTTCAGTCCCCTGGAGCCGTGCTGCTCTTTCTGCAGCTCTCCTCTCTATACACATTTTACTGTGAGGGAAAAGGGGAATTGCTGCTACTCCTGCTGTTCTTCAGCTCCCACATGCATCTCAGCACCCTTGTGTTGTGCTCTTGGACCTTTGGAAACTGTGTTTCCTCTGAAGGTGCCCCTCTACACCACTGGCTTCACTTCAGCATCTTGGGCTGCCTCTGTGACATCCTGGGCTGTGCATGACAGTACATGTGTTAGCAGGTGTTGCTGCATTTGGTTAACTAGACTTTACTGTGGGAACCTTGATTGCTTTAATACAGACCTAATATTTTAACTGCTTAGTACATTTTAGTCTCATTCATTGGTCAATGGAGAGGACATCAAGCCAGTTTCCCAGTTTCCAGTCAAAAAGTACCCCATCCCACCTTCACTGTGTGACAATTCTGTTGTGTAATGTAGCATTTCTTCTCTATTTTACAGTAAAGTCTGTGAAATTAAAGGAAGATCTATTATCACATACTTCAGCTGAGTTAAACTATGGGTTGACACATTTTGTCAATGAAATTCGAAGGCCTAATGGAGAGAACTATGCACCTGACAGCATCTATTATCTGTGTCTTGGAATTCAGGAGGTTAGTAGAGGCTGTAGAGATGGGAAATGGAGCTGCTGATTTGACTGTAACCCATTTCAGTAGAAGAGTGGAGATAACATGGATTTACTGGCTAGGAGCTACCCTTAATATATGGCTGTGATCAGGCCGCTGTGTAATCATGTTGTAGAGAGCTGTCTGCATAGGAAATGAGTTTGCAGACCCATCCTGAAAGCTCAAACACAAATTGGTATATTGTAATAATTTTTAGCTTCTTGCTGGGTTAAAGCAAGAAATTAAACCTACAGTCAAAGCTACATAGTCTTTTCAAATGCTGTGCTTCATTTTGTTTGCTAAAGATGTCCAATGTAAAAACAGAATGAAACAAGGCATGATCTCTAAGCCTTTTACTAATTCAGTTCCTTAGCATATAGAGCAAACAACCTAAATTAAGTGTCTTTTGGGGAGGGTGTAATTTACTGGATATTGCGGTGTGGGCAGACAGGATAGAGTGCTGGAAACTCTGCTATATTGACTGTCTTACACACAGTAAGATAAGAAGGAGTCAGCTTAGATGTAATGTATGTGAAGGCAATAACCTATCACTAGGTAATTAGAGAAGTTGTTCCACAGCTTATCTTTTAAGCAGGGAGGGCTGTCTTAATTTTTGCTACATAAGGCAAAACTTAGGCAAAATAAGCCGTGTTCAAAGCTGAGAGCGCAGAAAATTTCATTCAAGTTAAAAGGCAATAAAAAGTGTGTATGATGTGGAAAGCAAGCTGCTCACAGGGTTTGCAGTTCTACTTAAACTGTTCCTCTGCCTCAAAGAGGACTTGAATCAAGTAACAAATTTTTTAATTGAAATATTTTAAAAATAAGTAGTAAAATAGTAATTTTCCTGTGTTGCAAGTGTGCAAAAATAAAGAGTTAGTTGCTACCTTTGCCTCGTTGTTGAAATTTGAGAAGCAAACATTGATTTTAGTCAGTGGCTTTTTAGTCAATATTGCTACAAGGCGTGTTTCAAATTCAGCTAGCTTTCTGCTTCTGCACTTGCATGATACACTGTCTCTCTGTACCTTTCTGTTGAAACTCATGTTAAGCAGATAAACAGTACACAGAGGGAAGTATGTGTTTATAAAATGGAACTCAAATAATATTTTTTTTTGGATCTTTGTACCTTTGACATTGTCTATTTTGTCAGTCATGAAAGCTAGTTATGTATAAAACATCTTTTTTTCAGCTCTTCAGAACCACAGTTTGTGTGGCAACCACAATTATCATGAGGCCTAATGCACATACACAATGCTGGCACATTAGTAGAGCAACATGTGGTTATTTTACTGTAATTTTACTGCTTATGCTTCGTGTCCAGTGTTTAATTCAGGCAATGTGAACAGCCCTGATTTGTTGGCCAGACTGGTAGGAAGATGTGCTGTGTCCTGATGAGTTTGCTTTTCACAAAGGCAGACAGCAAGTGAGGAAAAGAAACATGAGCTGTGAAGGGCTGCAGCCATCATCTGTGTGTGAATGGCAAATATTTGGGGGTGTTCCACCCTTCTGAAGAAACATGTTTAAGCCAGCTGGTGGTACACTAAATGCAGTGTAGTTGTCACAATGCACAGTA
This sequence comes from Chloropsis cyanopogon, assembly GCA_013400585.1. Taxonomy (NCBI): domain Eukaryota; kingdom Metazoa; phylum Chordata; class Aves; order Passeriformes; family Irenidae; genus Chloropsis; species Chloropsis cyanopogon. The sequence goes on along the minus strand of WEZZ01020087.1, from coordinate 93,021 downwards.
AAACTCCATTGCCTTCTAGAATTTGCTTAGTCCTTTCCACCTGACAACCCCAACCCTGAAAGAGAATAAATTGTCTGCTACTATTGGCTTTGTTGAACTTGGAAGGGGCTCAGAGGAGATTAAATTATGCTATTTAAGGATACTGTTGGGCCAAAGATCATTAATATTTTGCTACCTTACGGTAAATTTCTCTTCAAAGGAAGAGAATGTAGGAACCATAGGCTAGTAAAAAAGTACATTCCCCTTCCACCAGCATTACTGCACTCATTGTGGCTAAATTTAAAAAAGCTCAGTTTAGAGCTTTTCCTCATGGATAGGTTTGAGCCCAGGAGTCTTCAAGTCCTAAGTTGGTTGTTTTCTTTTTTCTTTTTTTTTCTTTTAATTTTGTAAAATAGCTTTTTCCTAAAGGAAGCACTGTGAAATCTGTTCCAGGAAACTGGTCCCTGAGTCAAATGGTGCAGTTTCTCAGTTCAGGTTCATTTGCAGCTGAAATTGTTCTGCTTTCAGACAGAAGTGGTTCAGTAATGGTTTTGATAACACTAAAATAGTGATCCTGAAGGATATCACACTTAGAAATAAAGGCTTCTGCATGGTCAGGCAGGCATCTAGTGGAGAAGGTTCATCTAAAGGAAGGTGTTAGCCTGCAGTGCTCCTTTGTTGCATCATGGCCTTCATTCTTTGTGCCTTATTGGGGTTTGGTTTGGGGGTTTTTTCTTGGTTTTCGTATGTCTGGTGATGGGGTTGTTTGGGTAGGCTGAGAGTTTGGTAGACGTTTGTCTGAAGGTCAGACAAACAAAATCACTGTGGACAGCAATTCAAGCCTGTTCTCCTTCGCTGTGGGATTGAGAGGCACACCCAGTTCCTTCCCATGCACTGCAGTTACATTAGAGCTCATCTCAGGTGGGAATGGCTTGTGCTCATCCTGCCCCTGTAGTGTTTGAGAGCAGCAGAGCACAGTGGTTTGGGAACAAGGGTTTGCAGGTTTGGGTGATGGGCTGGAGTCTGCCCTGCTACACAACATCTTCCTTCTGTAGACTCTGCGGTGCTCGTGGTCCAGCGAGCTTCAGAGTTCTCCTGGGGATGCCAGGTTTTAGTCAACACTTACTCTGAACCAGGAAGAAGTATTTTTAGTTGAGTTCTCACAGGCTCGTGTGTGGATTGGTTTTTAACTAGTTTTTAGTCTTCATTTTCACTGCCAGCATTCAGTGTGACTGATTAATGCAAACCAGAGAAAAATACATGGTGGAAAAATCTGCCAGGGAATAGAGGGGGCAAACATCCTTAGAAGCTTAGAGTGAGCTGTTTTATCTGGCTTAGAATTGGTTTATAAAATCAACACTGGTGTATGTAGAAACAAGCACATGTGGGGGAATATTGTGCTTTGAGGAATTACTTAAACTTACCATATAAAATAGTTATCTAAATGAAAATGTTGTTGAAAACCTATAGGAAGTGTATTCGTTCATTTGCCCTTATTATAAAATTGAGTGTAAAGATAAGGAGGCCAGGATGTGCTGAGCTCTGATCACCTCTAAGTGTTGTGGTTAATGTGATTTCAAGCATGGGTACAGAAATAGGTGCCATTTCCAGAAGCAAATGCATTTTTTGTCTGTCACTTTTATTGTATTCAGGAACAGGCATGTTCTTGCAAAGTTAACGCTGAAGTGGAAAATTTAGGAAGCCAATCCTCCCTTTCTTAGAAATGTCTCCAGAGAGGATAATGTCATATAGTAGTCCTCAGCCATTAATTCTTGGTAAAGGTTCAAAAGAATTTCTGTCTGTAAGGTCAAGAGGGGTAAGGCAATTAGATTGCAGAATAGGCCATAGCCTTGCACCACCCTGTCATCTTTCATGCACTGCTGTATATTATTTCCACAAATATATGGGTGGGTGTTTTTCTCCCACTTTTGTATTGAAGATAGTTTTGTCACTGTCTGGAGTTCACATTTAACAGGGCAGATTCTTGCTAAATGTGGGTTGGTTTTGGTTTTTTTTGAAGGCATAGATGGAGGAAAAGATAAATTAGTTGTTTGGGGTTTTTTAATGACTCCCCATTCATTGATACAATGTTGCACATAAAAAAATCTTAGAGAAAAATGTTAGTTGTAATTAAACTATGATTCATATCCAGTTAGAAATTTACAACATACAATTACATTGGAAGTAACTGTTACCTGTTAGATATTGGAAAAGTGGCATAGCTTTATTTTTAGACACTGCTTTTCAGTACAGTTCTTGCACAGTTACCAAATAAAGAACCCTGTAGCACAGGAGTTGTTCTAATCTGGAATTGTAAATACTGTGTCTCTCTCTTTTCTGTAGTATTTATATAGAAGTAATCGAAAAGACAACATATTTATTGATCCAACCTACCAGACGTTTGAACAGGAATTAAATAAAATCCTTCGAAGTTGGCAACCAAGCATACTTCCAGATGGTAATTTTCTTTTTGGTCATGTATGTTTTTCTTAATAGTTATGTATTCTTAAGCATGCATATATATATGTATGTATATGTTATGCATTGCAATAGCAGTTGATGAAGAATTACAGAGATGCCTTCTAAGATTTAATTTACAACTGTACTTGTTTTTATTTGTCTTGTTTCTGGATAATCCATGCTACAACAGTTGTTTTTGCCACTGACTGTTCAAATTGACTATCCATCTTTAGGAGAGAAAGTTAAAAAAAGCTCTTTGACCTGTAGTTTTTACTTGAGCTGAACTTATTTTTTTGCCTGTTTTTTTCCCCAGATGGAAGCAGGCAGGCAGGCACTGCACTATATGTAGGTAGGGGATAACAAGTGATGTATTTTAGAATTTCTCACCTGGATTAGGAGGACGCTTTGCTGGGAGTCTTCTGCTCAGAAGGATCATCAGTTCATGGAGAAAGCAAATTTTTCCCAGCAGACTAATGTTGGTGCTGAACTGTAGAATCAACTGTTCTTCCATCTTTTTCACAGTCCTTCCTTGAGTGAAGGCTTGTCCTTGCCAGACCCTTTCCTTTCTTTTCTCAATATTGGCTTCTCTTAGTATAGCCCACAGAGCCTCTGTGTTGGGCCCTTCCTGTATCCTGTTATGGTCCAGGAGTGCTTTCCAAGTGAGATATCCATTAGTAATAAGGAAGAAGAAGGTACAATGTTTGGAAGCCTTAACCTGAGCAGAATAAAATGAACTTGTAAATATGCCTTTTATGATGCAATTAAGGCTACTCCATTGAACATTAATTTCTATTAAGTAGCATGAGAGAGCTGCATGTCAGAAATGCTGTTGTAACTAAACAGAGATGTGTTCTCTCTGAAATTGCCTGTACTGATATTTCCCATTGACTGTCTCAGTGAGTGTCTTTAACAGGTGGGTTTGGGGAGTGTGGACATACAAATAAATAAGTTTATCAGCAGCTTCTGTCATGATCATTTTGTTGCATTTCACAGTAAAAAAAAATTCTTTTTTTTTTTTTTTTTTGCACCTTGACAGTTCACAGTCTAATCCATTGTATTTTCTCTACTATTCTTTTTTTCCAAGGATCAATATTCTCTCGAGTTGAAGAAGATTACCTTTGGAGGATTAAACAGCTAGGATCACATTCACCTGTTGCTCTGTTGAATACTCTGTTCTACTTTAACACTAAATATTTTGGCCTGAAAACAGTGGAGCAACATTTAAGACTTTCTTTTGGCACTGTTTTTAGACAGTGGAAGAAAAATCCTCTAACAATGGAAAGCAAAGCCTGTCTTCGATATCAAGTGTCTTCCCTGTGCAGAGCTGATAATGAAGGTACCATGGCAGTTCAAAATTAGTGTTGCAGGAGCATCCACATGGCACTGATGAGGGACATCTGGGCACCTGGCCAGGAGCCAGAGCTCTGCCTTTGCATACAAAGTCTGGTAGCTCTCAGCTCCCAGAGCTCTAATTGGAGTGTGTGGTCCACGGGGACTGCAGGGTCTCTGAGTTAATTTGAGCCCACTGGTCTCCATGTGAAGTGCTGTGACTTTGCTGTGGCTGTGGGTGGCATTTCCAGCTTGCAGATTTGCACATTTGTGGTGGCCACCTTGTGGTACTTGGTGGGCTGCTTATGGGGAATTTTACTGAAAAATGTAAAATAACTTTGAGTTATAGCTTAGATGTTGTTGATTTTCTTCTTAAAGATAAAATTGCTACTGGAAAAAGGAAACATGAAGATGATGTGCCAGTATTTGAACAAATTGAAAACACATCTGACCCAGCTAGATGCCCTGTGAAAATGTTTGAATGCTATTTGTCTAAAAGGTAAGTGTGGTACAGGGTAATACAGACAGAGTCTGGAGTAAACCAGGTCCAGAAAGGAACTGTTGTGATGCAACATGAAACTTGCCCAAGCAAAGAGAATGGATTGAAATTTTCTGAAAAATACCTAAATGAAAATCTCCAGTTCTGTATCTGGACAAGATGTGCATAAAGTGTGGGAGCAGTGGAGTCCTTCAGTGCTAATTGTCAAGGGCTCCATCTTTAAATGACAATACAATTCAATTTTCTTACCTGGGAATACCAAGTATCTCTGCAGGGAATTGCCAGCAAGGGATCTGGTGGGTTTTGCTACTGAGGGTTTTGTTTTGTTTGTCCCTATCTCTTCACTAAGAATTGGGTTAAGACAACAGATTTGCTTCATTATAAGTAATCAGGCATCTGAAATGTAGATGCTTTTGAGGCACCCAGTATGGAAGCATGTTTAAAATATTTTGTAGTAGGAAACTGACTACTGGCCGTCACCCAGTATTTAGAACTAGCTTGTTTCCTTCCAATCTCCACAATAATTGTGCAGGAACGAAGGAAGCAGAAATTATTACATTAAAAATAGAACTTAGGCAACTCTTAAAAAATTAATTTACTAGCTAAGTGTTTTGGAAGCTTAAAAACAAGATTTCTTGGAAAGTACTTTTCCTTAACTGTAACAGCCATTCAAGTGACTGATTTCAATGTTTTGTGTAACTCTGAGGGAAATGAGGGCAAGTGATACCAAAGAAATAAAATCACCTTGTATATATAACACAATAAATAAAGTGTGAGACTCAATGTGTGTTAGGAAACAGCATTGTAGTCTTAAAGGTGAAGAAAGAGCTCACACACAGCATCAGCAGAAGTACAAGCATGTGATGTTATAGAGAGAAACAAGTAAAGGGTAGCCTGTGGTGTGTTAATGCAACCACCTGTTTTTCATAAACTCAGTTGATCCTGATTGTTGCAGGGGGATTTTCCCTTCACTTTCTCTACTTTGATGATTTGGAGAGGATTTTTCATTAAAAAGTCGGAGTTGGATTTTTAGACTGAGTTACGCAGTCGCTGGGGGAGAGACCACATGATTTTTTTTTTTCCTTTAGGAGGAATATCTCAATTTTGGGGAAAAGAATGCTCTTAGACCCATTTGGAGTATCAGTTATGATGTGGTTTCAAGCCATGCTGTCTTGCAGATGTTGGTCACTATTGTTAACTAAAGCAGCAGACTGTTTCTCCTGGATCTGCTTCTAATTCTGTAGAAATAATTTTAATGGAATAGTTCACACTGAAAAAACTATTTTAAAATTTTAGGTAATGTGAGCTGTTTGAAATGTACCTGGCAACCAGTGGCCAGCTGTAACTGAGATTTCAGAACGTGAAATTTCATTCACAGCTGTGAAACTCTGTATTGTTTGTCTCATTGTATGAAACAACATGCATGTGGGGTGTTTAGGTTGGACATTAGGGAGGAATTTCTCCACAGAAAGGATAATTAGTCATTGGAATGGGCTGCCCGCAGAGGTGGTGGAGTAACCATCCCTGGAGGTGTCTAAGGAAAGACTGGATGTGGCACTCAGTGCCATGGTCTGGTTGACATGAAGGTGTCACAGATTGGACTTGATGACTCCAGAGGTCTTTTCCAACCTATTTGATTCCATGATTATGTGATTGCTTGTTCCAATACTGTTGTTTCAGGCAGGTAGGGAGGAGGTTAAAATATTTAAATTATTACACTTCTTTAAACAACCATATTTTGCTTCTTATCTGACTCTTAATCTGATTTACATGAGAGCAAAACAATCGAACAATCACCCCAGCAGGGGCAGAGCAACACCTGAAATCTTACCAACAAATTTGGGAATGTGAGCTGGTAAAAATCCTTATTTTTTTACTGAAGAAGCAAAAAATAGAGTTGACTCCTGAAGTCTGCAGAATTTGTGAAGGAGGGAGCTTGAGTGATCACTTGTTCATCCAGAATTGAGAATTCTTTTCTGACACTTGCCTAAATGGATGAACTGCTAGGATTTCCTGAAAGGAGTCTTCTCTAGTGTCTTAGAGGATGTTTGTGAGCTGCATGTAATTCCATAATATAGCAGCTAAGGAATTAAGGGATTAAGATTTATAATAACCAACCTTTTAAATAAAATAGGAGGAGGAGGGATTTTAGCTGCTTGCATTTCTGAGCATCTCAGAACTGCCGTCCTTGGCTTTTCAAGGGAAGCCCAGGCTCTACATTCAGAAGTAGCCACGTCAGCCAACGATTGTGTGAGCAATTATTGATGTAATTGGTGCTGTAATTAATGTTGGGCCTCTTTGCAAATCACGGAAAATACTTTCTGGTTTAGCAAGGCCTGGATCTGCAGGTTTTTGAGGAGTCTGTGAGCTCTTGCATGCTTGCTGAGTCCCAGGCATCTGGGACTCTGTGGATGTGGGACTGGCTGGGTTTAGGCCAGACCAGGCATGGCTCCTTCTGTCACCAAGACCACATTTCTCCACATTATTCTTTCTGGTTTGGTTGGTTTGGAGGTTTTTTGTAACTTTCCTAGGTACAGTTAGAATTTTGTTCCTGTGAGATTTTGGAGCTGCTGATGTTCTGTTCTGTCCTGTGAGGCTGTGTTTCTAACCCCCTGTGTTTCCCTCCTTGTAGCCCACAGAATCTGAACCAGAGGACAGACATGTTCTACCTGCAGCCGGAGTGCTCCGTGTCCACGGAGAGCCCCATCTGGTACACTGCCACTTCCCTGGACCGCAACACTTTGGAAAATATGCTTGTACGGGTTCTTCTAGTAAAAGATATTTATGATAAAGACAATTATGAACTGGATGAAGACATAGACTAAAGCAAACTTCCAAAAACTGTCAAGACAACAAACAGCATTAGATATAGTCATGCTGCTAGACCTTTACAATGGAAAACATTTCAAGTTTACCCTTTGTTTTATGAGTTTTGTAGCAGTGTGTACCCTCACCTGGGTATTACCATGTAAATAGTTTGTGAGTGAAAGTCTCCATTATTCTGCGTAGTGGTTTTAGGACACATAACAAACACATTTCAGATTCTTTTTTTATTATTTATTTGATTAGGTATGTTTGTAACTTTTTACATTGCAAAATATGAATGAGAATGTGCCATGTGTAATTTTTTTTCCCCCTTATAGTAAGATACATCCATGTTGCACAACTCTGCTGTCGGAAGCTCCCTTGGAGGAGGCTCTTTTAATGGGTTCTTAAACCAGATGGTTGTGTATGGGTAGCACTACTAAAGTTTAGAACTTGCTGTGTCTTTCAGAATTTTTAAATGAATTGTAAACTAATAGGTTTTTTACTTTTTAGTTACTGAAGCCTTATAAGGTTATGTAGAGAGATTCCATCTTATGTACCAAAAATAGACAAAAGAGAATGCTGTCAATATTGGTGTACTGTAATGTGACTCTATTCTGGTGAAAACACTTTTTTGTTGCCCTTATTAAAACCTTAGTGTCCTTTCATTATTTGTGACTCTCTCTCAATTGCCCCTACAAATAAAATATATATGTAAAAATAAGTGAATATAAGCTTAGAGCATGTGGTCATCAAGACGCGTATTTTGTAAAAAAGAAAACTAAAACCAAAAGCCCCTCAAAAAAAAAAAAAAGGAAAAAGAAAAGACACGTCTGATGACAATGCTGTATAATCCTTTTTTCATCTTTACTTTTCCAATCATTAATGCCAGTACCTCATATTAATGTAAATTTGTCCTTTGTAGCCTTATAGAAAGGGGTTCTATGCCATATTACATTAAGTAATAGGGTATGCTAAATTTTTAACTTGTTTGTCCTTGCATTGCTGTATTTAAATACAGTCAATACTTGACTATGGGTGGGAAGATTCTTTTAACTAATGCCTCCATTCAAAAGCCATATGAGATGTGAAGTTGCAACAAGTGAAAAGATAACTTTTCTTGAAAAAAATCCTTTCATTTGCTCTATATCCTTTCCTTGTGCTTACTTTACTTAAGTAGTCTGATTTCCAGATACATGTTTAACTGCTTAAGTTTTGTTACTTGCTCTTATTTAACTGATGCAAACAGTATGGTGGTTCAAGCAATGGTTTTGCTGTTGTACTGAAAAAAATGTAGTAGAGTATTCTACTATAAAGTACTCATAAGCTTAAGTCTCTCCTAAATGGCATTAATTATCTGTTGAGAGAAATAATCTACTAAAGGAGAAACTTTCTATGTATATATATTACCACCTGAGGATTTATTTCTTGCGAGGGCTGCATGGCTTTTTCATCTTCCTTAGCTTAAAAGAATGCACATAAGGATGCATCTTTCTATATAGATAAATAAAGCTTCAGTTGCTTTGTTTTGTTAAACAAGTTTATTTAAATTTCTGCTATTCTGATCTGTCTGTGAGTATGTATTAGTTTTAGATATACCACTATTTCAAATGGAGATGGATATGTACATGTTTAATTTTTCATTTCTTTCTGGTGGCATTACCCTTCCTGTCAAATCAAGAAATACAACAAAGCACCAGTGGGTAGATCACCAACACTTCAATGCACTTTTCCCTTTGTGAGTGAATACTTAAGAACTTAGTTCATTAACACTTGTTTTTTTTTTCAAACAACAGCCATAGAATATGCCTATGATACATAAAAGGGATGAAATCAGAAATTGTAGTCATTGTTTGTTCTGGTCTCTCCGGCTTTTTTAACACCTGACTTGACCATAAGTTAAATTTACATATGGGGATCATTACTAATTACCTGTGTAAAATAAAATCTGAAATATTTCATTTAAACATAACTTCTAAGCGTCTTGGTAAGTAGCAGTAAGGATCACTTGCAGCCCCTTCTCTATAGTTCAGACTTCGGGGACTTCAGCAGAGGTTTCAATTGGTCCCTGATCATAACAGTGTTTAATCACAAACACACTTTTGTAACTGCAAACCTTTCATGTGAAGCTCAAAGTTAAGTATATGTGTTGAGTGTTTTGTCTTAAGCAAGAGTTTTAAGTTCTTGTTCTTAAAATCAGATTACAGCTATTTCTTAAATAGTAAGGTCAGTCTTTAGTATGGCACGTTGAACAATCTCTAGGCATTTTCAGCACCAGGAGGAAATAATTAATGCTTCTTAAATTTTATCAGAAACCACATTATTGTAGTAAATTCCTTCCATTTTCTACCCAAGATTCATCTGCCATCAGTAAAAATATCCAAGTTGGGTTTTGAAATAGACATTTTTACATATAGATCCATGTTGGAAATGTAAAGACGGTTGTCAAGAGAATAACTTTTATTCCAGAAGATGGAGCTATTCCATCATCAGCAATAATGTTTTTTGAGTGGTTCATGTGTTCAGATTGAACGTTGTAAACTGCAGAGACATTGCAGTCAAGTCTGCATCATGGTTCGATGTATGAATTTTATTCCTAAATTTGAATGGTGATGCGAAATGCAATAAAATACCTTAGTTCTGAAAAAATAAAGATATGCAATTTTATAATAATTAGGAGTTCAGGGCAAATCCTTTTTTTTTTCTTTTGGCAGAGCTGTCAGCAGCTGGAGTAGAGTAAGGTTGATGTCAAGAAATTATATGCTGTGCAAGACAAAATATGATGCTCTGTTCTACACAGGCAGACAGCTTTCAGGTAGTGATGTGTCTAAGAAATCTGCCCTCACTTTCCTCCTTAAGAGGGTGTGAAGTGGCACCCTGGCTGTTGAGGGCATCCCTGTGAGCTCTGGCAGAGATTACCTGAGAAATGCAGTGTGGGGACTACACCCCTCTGTCCACACACAGCCCTGCACTCCAGTCCTGGTGGGGTTTTCTTAACTTCTCCAGTCGTGCCAACATGTGCTCTGTATCTCCTCGCTGTCAGATCAAATTTTGAACAATTCCCAGGTGAAGCAGTGGCCTCATGACACTAAGAAAGTTAGCAGCAGTAAGAAAATTACATAGAAAATACAGTTCAGTGTGAGAAACAGTGAAAAATTATTGCAATTTTCAGAAAATAAATTTACTTTGTCAGTCATCTTTTTAATCTGTGACTGTATTCAGTCAATGAGAATCATGCAGCTTTTTGTAATTAGGAAACTAAGCATAAATTACAACAGTTGATTTTTATTGAACCAAAGGTTATGGTTGTGAAATAATTTCACTGTGTACAATATTATTTACCTTTAAAGTACTCACAGTGGGACTCTACATTGCAGCAAAATTTGTTTTCTTAGTATCTGTGACTCTGTCCCATGAGAGGCTGTATAAATAGGTGGGGAAAACAGGAGAGGTGGCCCATAAACCTTGCACTCCCACAAGGAAGGTGGTGTGTGAGATGGAAGAGAAAAAGGCATGAGTAGTGGTAGGAAAACTCATCCCACACCCATTTTTGCTGACCTTTTTTATTTTATAGGGGTTTTTTTTTCTGTTCCGCTTCCCCATTTTGTCTGTTACTGTTAGGAATGACATTTAAATATTTTAATTTCCACTTTTTTAAACACCCACTCTTCAGTTCATTGCACCCAGGTTTTGCATTATATAATACATGTTATGTGCAAGACTGAGTATATTGCAGAGTAAGTGGAGTGGGAGTTTAAATTACTGAGATATAAGAGGGTGTTTGGTCATCATAGGTGAAACAAGTCTCTGGATTATAATGCCAAAGGTTAATGATGTTTTGGAAGCATTGAATTTGAAGTGTTGAAACCCAGAAGCCACAGCACTTGGGACCCGCATGTGGTGGCACCTGTGCTTTGAAACTCAGGCTGGTGTTTGTGTCTGTGACACAGGGAAACGGGACAGAAAAAGGTGGCTGTGTCCACTTTGAGCAACTACCAGGGTTTAAAAGTTCCAGGTTTATTTTGTACTTTCTGATGAGACCTTCTGAGCTGTTACAACTTCCCACATAGCCTGGCTCAAAGCTTTTCAGCAATTGCACGCATGGTGGATGTGGAAAAGAGGTAAGTACTTAAAAGGGTTTAGTCTGACAAGTTTTATTTTCAGGAAATTGGTGTGTTGGTGTTTCCAAATACGTATATCTGGGAAATTATTTCCTCACCCAAGAACTGGTTATCTTTGTGGAATAAAGCTACTGGTACAGCAGTCACGCATGGCACATTTGCAAGTGCATCATTTGAGTAGGGAAGTTAACTCTGTATTGTGTCCCAGGTACTGGTGAGGTATTGCAGCACTTCTGCTTGTTTCATGATGTGTTTTTCTATCTCCAGTGTGCTCCCCTCCCTTTATTTGTGGTTGGTTTGGTTTTGTTTTGCTTGGTGTGTGAAATGAAACAAGAAAATCTCTGAAGATAACAGAGTTCTTGGAAAAATCCTTCAAGGACACCATCAGCCGTTTCCTCTGTTGCTGGCAGGAGGATGTGAGAGGTGGCAAGGAGCCATAGAGTAGCCCTCTTGTTTGTCATAGCTAGGAAAAGCTATGACATGAGTGCCCAGACTCTGCTGATGCCCTCATGAAGCATGATTTTACTCGGGCAAACCAGTGTCAGTGCCAGTCCTGAAAGCAATTTCAGGGGATGTTCACAAAAAGCAAATAGAGAAAGAAAATGAGAAGATCAAGCTCAACTTCAATCTCTTACTCAACTACTTTTTCAAATTCCAGCAATGTGAGTATGAATGAGGCATGAACATGATCTGAGTTTTGCTTTCTCTGAAATGTGGCATTTCCTGGAGCGGTGGAGTGTGGCACTTGGTGAGGGCCATTTCTGGCTGCCACCCTGCCTTGGTGGGTCAAGGCAGCAGCAGCAAAGCTACTGTTTTCCTTCCTGATGTGGGAGCTGAAAGCTTCCTAAGATTTTTTTCCCAGGTTTAAATCTTTACTGTATGTTACCTGCCTTGGCCCAAATTACTGAGAGTTTGATAGAAGTACAGGTTCTGAAAATGTGTGTCCCTCTGGCACTGGATGCCTACAGCTGTGCAAGAGGTAAAAGCTTTGGAAGGCAAAGCCCATGGATGCCGAGCAGGAGAGGCAGTAGGTTGGACTTGAGAGGTCTGGAAAGAACAAAACCTAACATTAAACCAGCTCCTTCTTTGAGTTATGCCGGTTCCTGGGTTTCAGTCTGTATATTAAAAAAAAAGCTTAAATTTTGTTTTAAAGTTTTGTTTTAAAATTTTGTTTTTGTCGCTATAGGATATAGAAATACACAGACGTGTCCGGCACGGATTCATGTGAGGAAAAAGACATTTATTTAAAGGTCTGACTCCATTATATAGAAATCACAGGTTGGACAGAGATTGGTCACTCGAGGTTGCACCCTTTCAACTACAGTGGATAGTTCACCTGTCCATTCTCCACTCCACAGAAAGAATGCTAACTATCTATTATTTAAATGAAACTGCGTGAGAACTTAGCTAGAAATATTAAAACAATCAAAAAGTTTTTCTAAAACTGCAAAAGGAACTAGTAACATGTTTTGGTTGGGGTCTTCCCCCAAGCAGGAGCTTGGGGAAAGGCTGCTTTGGTTTCTCTCAGAACTCCTCAAGGGTGGGTCTTCTGCCCAGTACAAGGAGAGTTAGGGTTATTAGCATCTTCTTTGATTTATGTATTTGTTGATTTATTTATTGAAATAATTGTTCCTGGTTCACAGTCACAGAAGAAGGAAGTGTTCAAAGCATTAGTGGGTTGTGTCATGTACGATGTGCTTAGGTACTTGTAAGTACCTACTCTATTTTGTTCTTACACTAAAATTCTGGTTCATAAAACATGAAACCTCTGTGTCTTTTAGGCAAAGGAATAGGAGCATGCTTGTCATCTGTGTAATTTAAACTGCTGACATCTCATTTGTGCCAAAACACTGGAAATGCTTTACCCAGCATTTAAAATGGTTTAAAATATGAAATATTACTTCTTAGTGTGTTAGCTGAGTCTAAGTCATGAAAATTACTTCCAGTCATGAAGATTATATTTGCTTTCAGCATGCATTATACAAGGCAGTATGTGTAGTATTTGCACTTCTAGTCTTTAATTAACATTTTAAAAAATATGTTAATTAAACTTGGAAGTGACGAGAGCTTTTCAGCTCAGGATAAAGCTGTGTCACTAAGACAAAGGAAGGGGCTCATCATCATTGCAAAATCATCAGCCTTGGTACCTCTGGAAAAAAACTAATTCCAAAAATCTTCCCTCCTCATTATAGCTTAAAATATTTTCTGTTTCTTTTCTCCAGCCCCATATGTGACATGCACATTAGTATGTAACAACTCTATTGTGGGTAATAAAAAGAGTAAATACAGGAAGATTTATAATCTGATTTCTGTTAGCTTAAGAAATACAGCTTTTTTTTTTGTTCCTTTTTTTTCCCCCTCTGATGAATTCTTTTTTTATCAGTGACCAACAGGGATTAAAGGTGAAAGTTGTAAAACAGTAAATAAGACAAGTTTGAAAGAGAACAGGAGGAAGAGCAGTCTTTGGCCCTAATGTCAGCTGACAGAACTGCAAAGGCCTTTGAATTCTCTACCAGTGTGTCCATTCAGTTCAGGTTAGTTGGAGGACAGGAGCCCAGGCACCTTTAGCAATGGACAGACCTGTTCATAAACATGTTCCTGTATCTTGGACAGCTCCTACTGAAGCAGTCATCTCTGAGGACCTTCAGGCAGAAAGTATTTCTTATAATAAAATTCCACCTCATTCCCAGAGGTGCTGTCCAACCTGTATTTTGGCATATTTCTAAAAAGTGTCCTCACCCTCAAGGGAAAATATTCTCATCTGTGTCCTTGGTGTCTCCTCAAGATACCATGTGGTTTCTTCTCCAGCTTCAACTGGAGAATCCCCCAAAGTAGGAGAGGGGAGGAGGTTCAAAGGAACTCCTCACATCAACTGAATCTCTAGAACCACTGGCCAGTGGTGAGTTAAGTCTCAGTATGCTGCCAGAACAAGAGAGAATCCTGTGAAATACCAGGAATTAGCTCAGTTGGTTAGAGAATAGTGCTCATAATGCTGAGGTCATGTGCTTGATCTCTGGATGGGCCATTCACTTAGGAGCTGGACTCAGTGATCCTTGTGGGTCCCTTCCAACTCAGAATATTCTGTGATTCTGGAATTCCTTGGCTCTGCAGTCGCTTTAACAAGGGGCCAGATTTAGTGCTGCAGTTACTGAACTTACTAAGGACCAAAGGTGCACAGCAAAGTTGTGAAAAGATTTTCTGGGAGCAAGGCTGAACAATTTGGACTGCTTGAGCTCAGGAGGGAGGAAGTGAATAACAAGGTATGTTAGAACAAACTGTTGAGCAAAAGAAGTAAAAATCAACAAGAGCAGTGCCTCCTTCACAGTATTTTGTTACTGTGCAGAAATCCGTTGGGATGGGATCTTAGAGAGGAGGAACACTGCTAAGTCTTCTATGTAAGGATGGACGTATTTTTGCATCAGAATTTGTACCATGACAGAAATATTGTGTAGTTTTTTTTTTTTGTTTGTTTGTTTGGTTTTGGTTTTTTGGTTTTTTGGGTGTTTTTTGTTTGGTTTTTTTGGGGTTTTTTTTTTTTTTTTTTTTTTTTTTTTTTTTTTTTTTTTTTTTGTTTTGTTTTTTTTTTTTTTTTGTTTTGTTGGTTTTTTTTTTTTGTTTTTTTTTTTTTGAAGGCAAGAAAGTGACACTTCTTGTTTGTAGCAAGTATTCTGCCTACTCCTTCAGCAGCATCCTGGGACAGATTTCTGCAGGGCAGGGAGAAGCAGGTGACCAAAAAGAGCCTCGTGGAAACAAGATCATCTATTTGTTTTGTGCTCTGCCTTCCCAAAGGCACAGTCGTTACCAGCATAGGGAAGGAGGTTCCCGAGTTAAGGGGGAGTTGTGTCTCACTGCTGTCATCTTCTGAGATGAAAATTACCAGGAGGAAGAAGATTTCTCAGTGCTGCTGTCGTCCTCACTGCCACCACGTACTAGAGATGCACTAACAGGGGCTGCATTTGGTCTGGTGGAGGAGGCTGGGGGCTGAGGGGCTGCTGCTAATGCCAGGTGTGCCTGTCCTGGGAAACACCAGCCCTGTGTTAGTGTTTGCTCTGGTGTTTGGCTGCTCCTGTTCCTTCTTACTAATGGAGTAATTCCCATGTCCTGCTGGAAATGTCCTGGTCGCAAGGGGTGAAGCTGTGGCAGCCGCACCAGTCATGCCTGAGAACTCCTGATCTCCATGCCTCTGGCAGAGCCCTGCCAGCTCCCCTAACTGTGGTGTTCCTGGCACACCCTAGGAGTGCACAGGAGGGACAGGGAATTTGGCATAAGCTGGCTCATTTGAATGCACCTCTGGAAGCTCTGCTGCAACCTGTTTTTCTGTGAGTCTCAACTTCCCAGGGGGAATCAGCATTCAGCTTCCCAAATTGTATCTTTCGGAAAACGCAGGTACCAGGGAGAGTTCTAGGAAACCTTTAAGGACTGGGGTTGCTTTTTCTTTGAAAAGGTTTTGAAGATGAGCGTTTATAGCCCATCATTTCTGGTTCATGACAGTTGCTGCTGAACTGTTGCTAGAGGAATCAATAGATTCAAACTTCCTGTTGCAGAAAGGTAACCAACACAGGAGTGAAACAGCTTTACTGGCTCTGGAAATTGAGACCATGACTGTAGCAAGTCATGGTGTTGTTTCTTTCTCTGGAGTTAAGAAAGGTGAAGAATTGCCAGGCTCAAAGGGAGGACTTAACCCAGGATGCCCAGCAAGGTATCTGGTAATTTGGTCTAATTCAAGAAAACCCAAATCTTTCATCAGGACAATATTGCAACTTCTGAGAAAAACCTTATTTTGGTCCAGCAGGGAGATCAGACACAGAAAACCAATCTTTTCATGCACCATTTTCAGCCCATGAGCAACTGGGTTTGCATCCATCTCTGGGGTCCTCAGCATAGGAAAGGCATGGACCTGCTGAAGCAAGTCCAGAGGAGAGCTACAAAGATGCTCATGGCTGCACCACTTCTCCTTTGATGAAAGACTGAGAGAACTGAGGCTGTTCAGCCTGGAGAAGAGAAGGCTCTTAAGGAGAGTGTAAGGAGGACTATTAGAAAGATGGGAACAATTTTTTTTTAGCGGGGCCTGTAGTGATAGGACAAGGGTAATGTTTTTAATTTAGGAGAGAGCAGATTCAGACTAGATATAAGGAAGACTTTTTTTTTACTATGAGGGTGGTGAAACACTAGAACAGCTTACCCAGAGAGGTGGTTGATAGCTCATTACTGAAAAGATTCACAGTCAGGTTAGGAAGGGCTCTGAGGAACCAACTATTCCATGATTCTATGATTCTAAGCAATTTCTCCGCCTGAGATCACAATTGTTAGTGAATTCTGAGCACATATAACATACCTGAGACAAATCAACTTTTTTCTTTTAACAAAAAATGGTATTTTCAAACTAAGCACTTTGCATTGTAATTACATTTTTCCCCAATTCCAAACAGTATTTCTTAAATACAAAAATGCTACATGTCTTTTAGCCTTTTTAAGCTGTATCACCTGCTGCTAAGAGGTCCTGACCCGGTGGTGGCTGCAGGAAAGGAGGGCAGTGACAATGGCTTCCATGAGCTTTGTACATAGATCTACACGTGTATTATGGTGATTCTGTTTCTCAGTTACAGTAAGAATTAAATCAGCTTTTTTCCCTGTGACAGGGAACATTAACCCTGTTTGATGTATACTGCTGTAGTCACTGCCAGGTTTGACTTCTATATGTCTTGAGTTAGAAGTTTGTCTGTCATCTTCACAGAAGAAACAACATATCTCAGCAGGCAGGTAGCTTATATAATGCTACTCCATAATTTCTAGCAATTTTCATCATAATTTTTGGTTGTTCAGTGTTCTGAGTGCTGTAAAAGAATCTCACTGGCAGTGCCAGCCAAATTAGCTGGTGATGCATCAGGGAAGGCAGACCACAGTGCAGCCATTGCATGTTTCTCACTGAGGCAAAAAAGCATTAAAAGACAAATGATATATCAGAGCTTTTAGTGAAACATATGCCCTTCCAACAGAAGACAATTGTTTGAAGTTTTTTTGACAGGTTTGGTGTTGCTGACAAGAGGGGAGCCTTTTTCTGCCATTGTGTGCGGTGTCTGGGACGGTCACGTGGGCGCGAGCGCAGCCAGCGCCCAACAAAGCCACAGCAAAGCATCACTGACACCGCTCACAATGAAAGCCTGGTGTAACCACATTTTTGTTAACTCTGTGAAAACTCAGGAACACGGACAATGTGGGTCCCAGAGAGTTTCATATTAAAGGGAAATGAGATATAATAACTACGTAGTGCCGTTAACAAGCAGAAGATTGCAAGGAAAGAATCAATTTCGTTTAAGAATGATGGGGACAGTAATAATCTAATTTCAACTCTGTTACTTTCCTGAACTTTATTTTCAGTGCTGCTGGTTTCCAGGCACATCGATGTGCTATAAGAAAGCAGGGCAAGACAAAGCCAGAGTTAACCAGATAAGTTCAAACAAAATTAGATTATTAAAAAGCAGTTGGAGAGTGGTGGGAATTTTACACTGCACGTTTTTCTTTCTAATTTGACAGACAAGAGAGAAATGAAGTGAGGCAGCAGAGCACTGCAGGAGGCCTGCAGCCACCCCCAGCCACAGGATGTGTGGGTACCTGGTGTGGAGGAGGACTGAAGCAAGCAGCAATGGTTTCACCACTGAATCCCTCAGCGTGGAAGGAGAGGTCCCAGTGTGTTGGGAGACCAAGTCCACTTGGAGACCACTGGGTGCATGGGGATCACTCCACCTAATGTGCACAACCAGCAGCCTAACAGACCAGGTTATATTCATGAAACCAATACATATTCTCTACATTTCTATTACATATTCATTACATTTTCTGAATACATCCATGTATGCTAATTATATCTGTGGACTTATTTGGATACGAGTAGGGGTCTCCTGAGGGTCTTTGGTGGTTGTTTGGGAGCATCCCATTCCCTAAATGTCCTTTCTCATGGTTCCAGATCTTCTAATGAATATTTTCTCCATAGGAGTATCTCAAATATGTGGTCAGGTCATGATGTACTTTTCTTATAGTTTTTTGCTTCGGCACATTATCTTTGTTTTCAAAACTAAGTCATCTGCCAGTACATATTAATCACTGATATAGGTAAATAAGGAAGCTCTAACTGGCACGGGACTTATTAGTCACAGATGTAGGGAGTTAATACAAAGCCACATTAATCTCTGGCATTTGTACTAGGCACTATATGGTACGAAAATAGGAAATAACCACAGACCAAGCATTATTGTGCTAAAGTTACAAGAGTTTTCCAACATCTTCCCCCGCTGCTGCATAGACTCCTTTTGAAAGAAATATAACTTGTTTGGTACCACAATCCTGGAGGGTTGTTAGAGGATTATTCCTGTGTTGATGGCCACATCTCATGTGGTTTTTGTCATAGCCCATACGAGCTTGAGTTTCCTGAGGTGACCGCGCTGTGGCTTTTCTCTGTGGCTGTGAGCAAACAAAATCAAAACCAGAAAACCAAAGCAACAAAATTCCCCCATGTCACCTGGCTGCTACAGAGTATGAGGAGGTTGGCTAGTGCAGTAAGTACCTCTCTGTAAGTGCTGGAAATGACTGTTTAACTATTTAACTATTACTTCTGCTGAATAAATGCTGATTCAGTTGTAAAATGGCACTAGTGAGAGATGGATTCTGGAAGAAACAGCAGATCTCTGTGGTAGCCAGCAAAAGGATCTGGGTTTGGTGGGCAGGTTCCTTTCCCATGGGAAGGGAACCTCTGATAGCTGCAGGAATGGTCACGCTGATTCCCCCACCAGACCCTATCCACGTGTTACCCTGTGTGTGCTCCATGGCCCAGGTGCAGGGAGCTGCCCCAGGAGCAGCTGGGGACAGCAGCTGGATGGCCAAAGGGGCTGGATCCAGGCAGGAGGAGAGCTGAGATGAAAGAGGACTGTGAAAACTATGCAAAGGTTTTATCATCAGCCACCAAAGAGATCCACTATAACGCAGTCCTGAAGAATGAACTTCAGAAGATATAATGAAAAATATGTTAAACAATGTGGAAAAAAAAGTTCCTGGCGGGAAAACCAGCCTCTGCAAAAATGAGCAGAGCAGGCTTTGTTTAAATTTGAAAACCTGAGCAATGTTCCCCATGGGAGATGTAAAATACTTTGGGATTTTCTGTGCAAGGGAGTTTGTACACAACAGTTTTTGAGGGCTATGAGAGGTCCAGGGAAGGCCCGAGCCTACCTTGCTTTTGCCAAGTGAAAAAGAGGCCACTAGGACAGACTATCTCTTCATCACAGAAGAAAACATGAGCAATTGAGAGAGGAACAACAGGCTGTGGAGTAGGGTTTTAAAATGAAGAAACTGTGGTGCTGTGATTCAGATTGATTGGGATATTTTTCCCCTCAGGAAGGGGGACTGCCATTTGGTAGACACTGGCCATCAGTGAGCACCTGAATTTCAGCAAATCTGGAGAAGATTTGTTTCAGAAGATGAGTTAAATTGGCTGAGCTGGTGTAGCTCAGAAAGGGGCAGATGGATGCCCAGAGGCAGGGTACAAGGGCAGGGGGACGTTTGCTGCCTCACCACTGTGCCACACCATGTACTCAGCCCACAGCTTTCATTCAGACCTGCTGCTGTAAGGCTATTCTAAATATGCTAAATAAATAAAATCAAGGCAAATTCCCCAGCCCTGAGGCACCAGGCAAACAGTGCCCACAGTGCCCCAGGCCAGCCCCATCTCAAGCAGGTTTGCCATGGAGAGGTGGGTGGCAGAGCCCATAGAAAGCAGTGTGGACATGACAAATAATGGTAGCTAAGTGAAAGTAGCAGAGAAGCAGAAATGCCCAAGCTAAACCTCAGGCTGGGAACTCTTGAGTTTGGGCTTCCTCACCATATTTCCATCTGGAAGCTCATGGTGCAACACAAGGCAAACAGGCTGTGGCACCAATCCTGTGGGCTGGAGATGAAACCCTCCTCTGCCCTCCCCAGGAGCCCTTGGCACACACCTGCCCATGGCTCAGCTCTAGCTAAAACTGTTTTCTCAGCTTCAGACAGCACCTCGCTACCTTTTATTTTCACGTTGGTTTGATATGCAGATCTCTTGAAAGATAGCAAAAAGAAAGAGCTAAACCAAGGAAGATCTGGTTTAGTTGTTTATATCACTCAATAAAGACATGAAAACTATTTTCATGTTGTTATCAGCATACCATCTGTAACAAAAGTGACCCACAAAGGTGCATTTTTGCTTTATTATACTTCGATTTGTTTCCTAAGCAATACATCAATGCTGCATTACCTCTTACAAACCCAGACAGAAAGATCTAATCAGTAACCTTCAACCTTTTGATATTTATCCTCATCACACTTTACCGGTGTGCCAAGAAAAAAAATAAACACTACTAAACAGTAATAGTGCATGAAGCATGAAGCTGATACTGTGTTAAATCAGGTTGTCTTCAGTGGTGTCCTGTAGTTCTGTGAAAGAAAGTTCTTGCTCACTGGTTTGGCTGGTCACTTTATTTTAAACACATCAGGACTTTTTTTTTGGAAGATGGAGATTTCTATCGAGCGGCGTTGGCCAGACTCCAGATTTCTTCTATTCATTGAGAGCTATAACAGTACTGAACACATAGCTGTGAGTGTGAAAGCAATGTTCACCCCTGCATTTTTGTTTCTGTTCAGTCCTCTTGTCCTTTTAGACAGCACAATAGAAGTGCTGCAGTAAGCAGGGTCAAGTAGGATATGCCAGTGAGAAATGTTAAAATGAGACTATAGGCTGCGATTATGGGCTCTAATGTGCGATGAATCCTTTTTAATCACATGATATGAACTAATGTCACCATTTATTATAAAACAACAAAGTGTTCAGCTACAGGAGGAATAGAATGGATGACAACTGCATTTTTCAGTGTTTTGTTTAAGCAAGTACAGTGTGATCTTTTTAGATAACTAGGAAAAACTGAAGTTAAAATAAGTGTAAGTATTTCCAGATGGTTTTGGTTAAAACAAGTGTCTTTTCAGGACATGAAGATTTATCCCCTGAAAAGGGGATGTGCAGTCAGTATCCACCTGCACCTCTGAGCTCAAGTGAAAACTAAACTTGGTTATTATGCTAAAAACATTTTTATAAGTTAATTCAATATATGTTTTCAAAAATGTAAATACAGAAGTTAACTGCAGTTCTGGTCTACAATGATTTCTAATGGTTATTTAAATATAATTTTCTTAAGTGATAGACTTTGTTTCATTCCAAAATGTCAGAGGAAAAGTCTGAAAATACTGTGAATTTTGACACATCTTCAACTGTCCATACAGCATTCTAGGTATATAGGAATATTACAAAATATTTCTGGTGTTCAAGACAGTCAAAAAGAATTGTACCTGAAGAGAACATGGTGAGGCATTCCAGGGCCTTACCATCGCTCAGAAATCATGGTTACATGGTTACCAAAGTGGAGGCCAGTTTGCCCACCCACCCCAGATCTTTTGCTCCAGATCACAGAGCTGATTTGCCAAATGTATCCTTTTTACATGACTAATTCAGTTCATTTCTTACCTAGTTTAATTCATAGGACTAGGAAAGGTCTGTAGCTCCTGGCAGGGGGTAGTGGGAGTATCAGTGGGAAGCACTCATTTAACTCAAACACCTAGCACCCAGGAAAACTTATTTGATAATAAAAATAGGGGCAAAATTTCTCTGGATGGCCTTTTAAACTGTTTGGAAGTCCTGACTGGAAGCACAAAAGCATTGCTATGACTGGGAGCACAAAAGCTTGCTATTCCAAACCTGTTGAAGAGCTATAAATAAACCAAATCAAACCAGAATAAACCCCAGCCCAGAGTATAACTGGGTGTTCTGCAGCACTGTCTTTCTTGTCAAGTGAAGCATAAGGCTGACAAAGTAATTATGAGTAGCACAGCTGCACCTCAGCATCCTCTCACATTCAAGCTTTACAAACGCATGTTAAGAGAATTACAAAGCTGGGGATTTTCTAATATGAGAAATCAGGACAAAACAGGAGAGTGAAAAAGAAAGAAAAAAAGCAGTAATTCTGCAGTGAAAGACTGTGAAATACTCAGCTCAGGTTGGACAGGGAGCCAGCAGCAAAGCTGGAGCCTAAACCTGTGTCTGAGCCTTTCTCTAGTTCCACAACCATAAAATCATTCTTTTGTTGATTATATATGGAAAATTTCCCCTAAGTTCTTGATGTCCTTTATGCTGATTACAACCAAATACTTTTAAGAGTATATTTACAAAATTTGCAACTAATTAACGCTCGTGTGCCAGAATTCACAGAGAAAATCATTATGTCAAGTTAGCACAGGAAATCTCTGAAATCCAAGAGAACTACTGCCCTCCCTGGAGACAGGGAAGTGCAGACAGGATGTTTATGGTGAAACAGGAATTATTGAGAAGATGGACATGGATCTGGCTGCACATCAGAAAATCTGTAGCTCTTCAGCCAGGAAATATGGTTCCCATGTCAGCTATGCATGATTTGCCTTTTTCATACGGGCTTTTCCTTGATGGAGACCCCTTTCTACCATTATTTCATGAATACCTGGCAAGAGCATGCTGCAACATTCTGTGCCTGAGAGACAAGCCTGCAAAAAGCACGGGTGGAATGAAGAATGTGGCTGCTGCTTTCTGTGCCCACAATACTTTGTCTGCTTCATTGATTTCTGCCTCCTGTATAGTGATGATAGCAATGGGAGTTGTGGCTTCGGATCAGAAACATTTTCACGCAACTCTGCTAGAAGGAAAGGGAAATTAAGGTCAACAAGAAAGGAATACTACTGTGTCTTACCAGAAATCACGTCCACAGTTTCCCATATCCTGGAGTTACATGATTTACTGCTGAACTAAAGACAATACTGTTGGAACATTGCAATACAGTGCCCCTTCTAAATGGTCAACATGGAAATTTTTTTGTGTTTGAAAACATAAAATTGGAAAAGCCTAAAAGAGCTAAAGGGAAGATCAGTCAGGGACAAAAAAAATTCCCTGAACAACTCAAAGTTCATTTAGATTGGAACAACAGTTTGTTCATCATTGGGTAACCAGCATGCAACATTTTATTCCTGCAAAGCTCCCAGGAGAATTAATGTCCAAGGCAAGGTGTTGCCCTCTGAAGCTGGAGGAAGGGAAATGTCAGAGGACACCTGGTGATTTATCCTCATTACCTCCTCAAGATCAAGAATTTTGTTTTCCACATGAGTAGAAGTTTACAAACCCAGATATTCCATGGGGAACTAAACAGGGCTGTCTTGATCATTCAGCAGTTGGCACCTTTTTGCCTCAGCACAGACTTCTCAGAGAAAAGCATTTACTGCTCTGTAGGTAGCTTCACATAATGTCCTCACAGTGACCGTAGCCTTCACATCCAGCTGGTTTGCTCTTGGCAGCTCTATTCTACTGATGTTGGGTGGGGACATTACGTGATATCTGTGTCTTTTAAACCTCTGGCCTTCACAAAACAGTGATTAACAAAAGCAGCATGAACAATTTAAACGGCAGGAAGGATGCCTGTAGAGCCTCATAACTAAAGCAAAGTGCTGAAACTGCAATCACTGTATGATAAGCAAACAAACGAGCCAGAAAAGTGAATTATTTATTCCATAAATATGACCTTAGAAAAGGATTGCTCGTATTTCTCCTAAAGGATACCATTGTATGGGAGCTGGAAGGGTTTCCTGCCCATGGCTCACCAACCCTGCAAAACCACAGACGCCTCTGCCCTAGGTTAGGGAAGTACTTGCCAGAGGAAAAGATGGGAGAAATAACGTGTTTGTCATGCACTGGGGAATCAGAGGAGTGAGGAGTAAATCACTCTCTGGAAATACCACTGCCTCCCCAATGGCTACTGGACGAGCCTGCTTGAATGGGACGGACCAGCTGTGAGGCACTTTGGCAACCGGCGCTGGATGGGAAATGTTCCTCCCTTCACACAGGAATATGGGATGTGGGAGTAAAAAATGTCACCTGAGGACTAGGCTTTCAAATGGTTGTGCCCTGAAACAGGTTTGTCTATTGTAGCTGGGCCTTTAGAAAGCTGCTTGCCATTCCCCAGTCCAGTCATCCTCTGCATTTGATGAACTGCTCAGGGCTTTACGGTCAACTGCTCTTGGACTTCTGAGTGAGCCCTTCAGAAGTCACAGCAGATGTGATCAGCTCTCTGGGCAGGCAGGAGTAAAGCACATGAAATTTCCAGGAAAGGGGCTATTGTTGTTCCTTGCCATTTTCTGACAAAAGTAGGAGTCTAGCAGCCTGTATGGGACTATAGACATACAAAACCTTAAATATCAGGTAGATATGATGGTATTTCTGAGGTGTGAAAAGAAGAACAACACAGACTTATGCTTTGTGTACATGGAAAAGCCAGGTAAGACCAGAACTAGAGAGAATAATTACTTTCCCCAGCAGAGAAAAGTTTGTTCATGTCTCCAGCAGGTAGGTTCTTCTGAAATTCAGAATAATTCTTTATTTTCTTGGCAATGTGAATACATATAAAGCATGAGAAACAACAGTGTGGAAACCTATCTTTTGTCTATATTTTAAAAGCAGTTTTACTCCTTTGGCATATAATTTTTCGGTTTGATCCCAGTCTTGCAGAAATGTGAGGAAGCCTTTAAGACTTCTGTATCAAACTGGAAAGCTATTTTCCATCCTAAAGAAAATTCACCAGTATCTGCTAACCCTGCTCAACACGTGCTACTGGGACAGTGTTCACCATATATGCCTTCTTCATGGTAATATCCCATTTTGAAACTTCCTATAAGGGAGCATCTGGGTGGGAGGGGAGTGTTATAATTTTAGAAAGACCTTGCAGATGCCTGGATTTTCAAACACACAGGACATGCAGACAACTTGTGGAAAGAGAATCAGAAGCAGGGACTTTGCATCTCCCACATTTTTGCCATGTTGAGTCATTTTATACTAAATTAATTCTTCCTGAAATTATCTGGCTTTGTGGGACTTATACAAATAAATATTCTAGCAAATTTAATGGAAGCTCAAATACTACTAGAAAATGAAGTTTTCTCTTGTGTTTTTTTCTTCTTGGCAAAGAAAACCCACTGGTATCAATAATAAATCTCTGAGAGGATCGATCCTCTGCAAAAGCTTTGTAGGTTATTAAATTGAAAAATATATTGATCATGGCAGGGCTGGAGACTCAGTTGCTTGCTTGCAATATTCTGACTCTCTTTTCTGACCACAGGATCATCTTTTTCTGGGTGGGGGTTGTTGAAGTGACTCTAACGTGCCTCCACTCAGGCTGGGGCAGGATGGAGGCACAGAAACCTTACAACAGCTGTGTGTGGCCTTGACTACTTCTTCAAGCAAAAATTAATTTAGGGACTTGTTTGGAGATTGACATTATAGAGTGTATTTAAAAAAAAAAAAGGCAAAAAACCCAACTTCGAAGTTGAAATATACCAACAGTTTAGAAAAAGGAGACCATATTTATTTTCTCAGGAAACATTTGTGGACTGTAGTTTTCTTTTGTTAGTCACTTATTTTGTCTAAGACAGCAAAAAGTTATTCCATCTTAAAGTATCTTCCTGGCAGCAGATATCCTGTGTACAGACTATGAACAAAAAGATTGTGGTGTTGATGTTTAAGCAAATTAGTGCCAAATGCCAGGACAGCCTGTGCTAATTGCCCTAATGATGTTTGCTTTGTCTCTAGCAGCTTTAGACATTTATTTTGCAACCTGCCTGAGGCCAATGTAGTACACACAATAGTGTTAAATGAGATTTAGGAATGAAAATGATAAAATGGTATGACATCTTACTTTTTATCTCATTTGAATAATTTTTTATATTCTCCAAAACTAAAGCTAAAAGAAACAGCTTCTTTTCTGGGCAGTAGCCACAACGTAACTTCCAAACCTCATGTGCTGGCATCCCACTTGTCATCTGTTCTGTCTTTACATCTCTCATCATTGCATCTTTTCAGTGTCTTTACATCTCTTGGTCTTTGCATTATTCATCCTTGCATCCCCCTGCCTCTCTTGGTGTTCTAGTTTAACACCAGCCTGTAGCTGCAGCACACCAGTCAGATCTGTGCAGGATCTACTGCTAGCTTGTTCTGGGACAAATCATCTCCAATCCCTTCTATGTGGCACAGCATCAAAGGAAACATATTTTACTATCTGAATCCAATGCCAAAATAACTTCCCAACAAGTTACTAAAACATTTCAGCTCTCTCTTCCTGTTAACCATTTCCCCTCTAGTGTTCTGTCAAAGCTGAAAGTTGCTGTCTGCTGGGAATAGCAATTTGATGATGCTTAAGTCGTCTTCAACAGACCAGAAGCATTCTCTTCCATCCACACCAGTTCAGAGTACTTCCTCTCAAGTGCCAGCATAACAGAGGAGAATGAGTGAAGGACTGAGTGTTGTTGCACTTTCAGTGCTTGACCTCATCACTAGCCCTGTCACCAAGTTGTCAACATCTGCACAGGACTGGGGGGACAAACAGCTGGGACCATTTCTGTTGCTGCAGGCTATTCCCACAGCCCAGAGCCCAGAGGTGCCAGTCCCCCAGTGCCATCCTGTCCAAGGGCTAATTCTTGTCCAAGACTACCCCAAAACACTTGTTCTCCACTTTCTGAGATACCCCAAAAACAGATGACCATCTGCAATTGCTTTCTGAAACCAAATGTTGTAAGATATTTCCATGGAAAGACTCTGGGGCAGCCTTAATAGGATCTAAAAGACAGGCTAAGAATGCAGAATCAATTAAACATTATAAAAATAGTTGTCTTGATCTTGAAATACATTTTCAGCAGTAATCCCCTCAGACATGACCATAAGCTCCTTTTGCCTGTGTTAGTTGTCCCAGTTTCATGAAGCCATTGTGCTTGGATTTTATGCCAGACATAGGGACTCCTCAAAAATAAGAACCTCCCTTCTTGACAGATCCCACAAAATGCAGTCTTTCAAAATGTGAGAAGTTTCTTGCTGTTTTCTGGTGCATGAAACCAGTAACTAGTAACACACTGGGTTTCCTTCTCAGGATGGACAAAAGGAGCCTGGAGACGCACAAATTTGCCTCTCAGCTCCTTTTGCCATGTGGCACCATCCCCCTCAGCCACATTTTTGTGCTTTCTTTGTTACGTTGAACATCCATTGCTCATGGCAGGTCTTCAAATTCTTCCTCAGTTTGGGTCTTCTCTCTAAAATTACCCTGGCTTATGTATTAGGGACTTGTTGACACATAATTCTTATGAAAGATGACTATGTTAATCGTCATGGAATGATATGGCACACTTCAAGACGTCTTTAGCTAGTTAGTGAAGCTATAGACACATGGCAGATGCTTTTAGAGCTGTAATAAGGGATGAAGTGTTATAGAGAATCAGCAGTGTTATGATTAGAAATAAATTTTTTTTTTCATAGGCTGTTTTTTGCAAGATTTGTATTTTGCCCATCATATTCAATTTGCTAAATCACATTTGCTTGATTTGAAATATTG
This sequence comes from Chloropsis cyanopogon, assembly GCA_013400585.1. NCBI lineage: Eukaryota > Metazoa > Chordata > Aves > Passeriformes > Irenidae > Chloropsis > Chloropsis cyanopogon. Next base: position 65,371 of record WEZZ01020087.1, on the reverse strand, counting down.
TATCTTTGCATATAAAAGAAAGCTTATACTAATTACCATAGTCCATTCTTAAAAGTTCAGCATCCTTTCCCATGACTGAAAGTATCTCTGTTACAACATAAAGCTTCTCATCTAAAAGCTTCTTAAAGCAGATGAATGTCATGGGTCCCTTTTGCAGATGGGGCAAGGGAGGTACTGGGCAGTGACAGGATTTCCTCCAGGTTAACATGAAGGCATTGCTAAGTGAGGCTTCACAGCTGCTGGATTAACACCGAGTACAAAGCACTAAAATACTAGGGAATCGTTTTGGAGGAAAGTCAGCATAAAAGTAAGGTACTACACTTACTTCATGAGAAGGGCAGTGAGCACCAAAGCTTGCTTGCAGTGTGAATCTAGTCTTGGCAGGAGGTCATTTTTAGAAAGGTTAATCTAGCCAGGGTAGTAACCTTCAGAAAACTTGGGCTGACATACGCCAACAGTTTGTAATTCCTCGCCACAGGTCATGAACCCAGACATACAGAAAAATGTTCAGTCAGGTCAACAATCAGTTGGATTTTTGATACTCAGAATGTGCTTTTCTGGCTTGGTGTCCTGTATTTTGCTGTCTTTCCTTAAGCAGAGCAGCTGAGCTTGCAGGAGAAAGGGACATGAAGCTGATTGTGCTTCCTGGGCCCACTTCACTGTGTCATTCCCGCCTGTCTCTGAGCAGCAGTGGTAACACAGAGCTCCAGACAGAAGGCAAAATAGCTGCTCTGTGACCACTCTACATTTTATATTTAACCCTTTAGCTCTCCTCTTTGGGGTTATCCATTCTTGATGCACACATAAGGACAACTGATAAATTGCACTTTGACACTAATAGGAAGAATTTAATTTCTTACAGGTAGAAATGAGGCATCTTAGCCTGGAGAGCAGAGCTTGAAAGATTCATTTGATCACTAGTGGTCAAAAGGCCATCCCACTAGCTAAATGCTGGATAGAGGGCTCTGTCTGCAACATCAAAGAGGAATAAAATCCTGGTGAGGAGAGTGGCTGGAGGAAAAAGTTTTCATTCTTTCCCAGTAGCTGAAAGCTATTAAATATAAGCAAGTTCCCTGTGCATCTCACAGACAGTAATTTGTTATTTTTCTAGTCCAAAATGTTTGCAAGTCAAGCTTGGATGTATTCTGTAAGTCTGCCCCTTTTGGTCCATGGAGGCAGTAAGATACCCACTGATCTGTTCCATGAGCAGTGAGGGGGAAAATACAGAAAGACCCTGCCTGCAGTTAGAAGAAAATCTGGCTAGAGACACTGTGGAACAGGGGCTTAGTGCAACAGGGCTCCTACTGCAGGCAGATAAGCATCCTGAAGTGAGCAGATTCCAGTATATGGGGATGTACCAACACTGTTGACTGCAGCAGAATGCAGAGATGGCTCAGGGAATTAAATAAAATAACCTAAAGACCAGAACCAGAACAACAGTTAATTCAAGGACTCGGTGTTTAACGAACTTTTTCATTCAAGGAAAAAAAAAAATATTTCTGAGCCATGAAGAAAGCAAAATATGCTTTCAGTCTGCCATGTCTAGGTGATACTAGCCAATCTATCAGGAGAAAATATTTTATTTTTTACAGGCCAAGTGCTCTGTTTGCCCTTGGAATCTGTCCCAGAACCAAAGAGCTTTCTATGTCTGGATCTCTTCATCACCTGTGTTTATCTGTGAGATACTTAATATGCATGGCCCTGCTTGATTTTTCATGACTGACCTTATAGAGTGCAGCCCAAGCACCTTTCATGTTTATACCTTTTATGACAGTTATCTTTCACACTATATTTTAAGTGTGTCTCAAGAATTACCCATTAAATTCTGCTTGAAATTGTGCTAAGGGTGGGTTCACAGTAGCATTAAACTAAATCAATATGTAAGCACATTTACGTGAGGGATAGTTCTAGAAAAAGGCTGAGTAGCATCTGCTGCTACATGAAACTGGTCTCTCAGTTTCCTAAATAACTCATATTTTTAAGTTGATGAGCAGATTTAAAGCAGAGATTTCAAGAAGCTGGAGATAATTTAGAAGCAGAAATCGACATTGACTTTCAGCAGAAATGTGGAAGACTTACTGGCAATGTAAGCAGAGGTTAAGGAGAAAGCAAAAGGACTTCAGAGAGAAAGAAGACACAACATTTCAAAAACAGACTGGGTCCTAAGGGGCTGAAGAGTGTAAGTGGGAAGGAATAACTTTGGACTTTGGCCAGGAAGAGGGCATTAAAGGCAGCTTGAGGTGTGTGGTGAGTTAGCAGTCAGGAAAGAAGACAGAGTAGAGGAAGGCAAGAGTGGAACAGAAAAAAAACCAATTACAGGAACAAAATCTGAACTGCACTGATTGAACTTCAAGGTACAGGAAGGTGGGTGACAGACATCAAAGTAGAGAGCCAAAGGTTTTCTTTCTTTTACAGGCTGGAATGTGCTAACGCTTGTTGTGTATGGGGAAAGAGGTGGAGGATAGCAAACAGCATAAGAGAATGGCTTGAGATGGATTGAGGAAGAATAAGGAGAGGACAGGAGACCATATGTGCAAATGGAGTTACTAGAAGGAGAGGGCAGAAGACAACCTACATTTTTGCTGGCTGTTCAGTAGAGGAAGAAGAAATACAAGCTGGATGATGGGGGAAGTTGTAGGGGGTGTAAATTGGGGGAATAATTCTGCAGGGACTGATAAGATCCTTCATGAGAAAAAATATCTGATGATAGGATAGTTTGAGAAGTGAGCCAAAAGACTCCTGGAAAGGGGAGATGTTTATCTGGAAGAATGAGGAGTTACAAAGGGCAGCACAGGGGAGTGTTGCAGCCGACAGTGACATTTTTAGAGACAAATTGGGTGTTGCAGAGACAGCAGGAGAAGGTGGGGAAGAGATGGACATGTCACAAAACAGCGAGGATGAGTGTCAGGCAGAAAGGACAGAACTAGGAATGGCTGCAGTGCTTACCAGCATAGAGAAAGATGGGGATGTGGGACTAGCTCTGAGCTGTTCAGGTGAAGGTAGAAGAGCAGCAGGCAAGGGAAGAATTGTAAAGGGATGAGATTGCAGAGTATGTATGGACAGGAAAGGGAGGAGAGAGAGGCACAGAGTTACAGCAAGAGTGAAAAAGAATAGCCTAGATAAGGTTTCTGAAGAAGTCTGTCAGTGTGACATCTTCAGCTGTTCTTGTGAAGCCAGGAGGCAGTGACCTCTGCCTCTGGAGGGACTGAGCAGGCTGGGAACATCCTTAGATGTGATGACGTGATCCTCTGAGGGCTCCTCAGCAGCTTCACACAGAATCTCAGTACAGCCCCAGTACTGGTTGCTTCTCTTAAATGAGCCCTTCTTTAAACTCCTAACACATGACACAATATCAAATTTTAGGAAAACTAAACCTGTAAAAGCCCTTCTGCACTGCATAAAGCAATCCTACAATTAAAATGTTCCTTTGCAATTATAAAAATGGGGATCAGCTTTACAACAAGTGGTTTGGTTAAATTTTAAACTGATGAGTTAAGGGCCAAGACTGAGAAATAAGTTCCCCTTTTCTGAACATTACATTTAATAATGAATTCTTCAGCAATTATGTAGATCCCATATCAGTGCTGCAGGGAGCCTACAAATTCCCTAATTGGGGGTGAGGTACTTTGTACCAACAAAGCTGGACTCCAGTCATTCTGGAAGTTGGTTCCAATTAATCTTACACATCCTCTCTCTCTTCCTTAGCAGGCAGTACTTAGCATGGTGGTTCAAACATCACCTTTTCACAATTCACCTCAGTCTTTTTACAAAGGCCTGATATTGAGCAGAAAGTCACTGCAGACAAGACACCAACAAAATCCCAACCTCCAGCACTGGCTTGCAGGGCACCTCCAGTCTCATGGTGTCGATGAAGGAGCGCCAGCCGGAGCACACCAGCCTTCGCTGTTCAGAGCACATGTCCGGATCACGGCCAGCAGATCGCTCACTCCCTGCACTGCAGCCTCCCTCGTCTGCTGGCATTTCCCTGAGACCCACCATGGACAGTGCCTGCCCCCAGCATGAGCAGTGAGCAGTTCCTCAGCCACACTGCCCTCAGCGGCTGCTTGAAATGGGGACATTTTGCGTCTCGTTCCAGGATGCCAAGGAGTAAATACACCAAGGAAAAAAGGTTTAGCAGTGCAAAGGCCACAGTGCTTATCACCCTGGGATCTTTTGCTCTCTTTACAGATCAAGGACACTGTGTTTGCCCAATGGCCTCAGTGCCACTTGCCAGCACCCAGAACCAGCACCAAGGCTGAAAAGTCCACAAGCCCAGTCTTCAGAAGGCTCTGACAGTTCATTAGGTGAACAACAAACTAGCTCTGACCCCACAGCCAGGGGTATCAGAACTTCCCAGGATCTCTGGACAGCAAGAGATCTCCTGGTTTTATTCCTTAATGGATTTCTACATAACTAGCGACTGCAGTCACTAAAAGTAGTTCCCCAAGCTTTGTGTCTTTGACAGTGGAGCCTTTTCCATTGAAGAGGTTATTCCCAGAGTATCAACCCTCTTTAGTACACCCTGATCATTGCCCAGCCAAGCTTTAAATATGGGACAATATTGTTGAGAAGTCCCAAGAATCATCAGTACTTTAATTCCTGCCTAAACTCCAGGTTGTCACAGTAGCCACGCAGGAGAAAATCTGCCAAGCCGTGGATGTGGCAGAGGCTGGAATGCAGCTCAGTCCAAAGATGTCAGTGCAGTGGGTCCATTAACCTGATTGCAAGCAGGGTTGCAGATTGCAAGAAAATATTGTCTGGCATTGCAAAGATGAGACCAACCCTTGAGCAAGATTGTCTCAGGGTACTGAAAATTTAGTAGTATTAAAGAAAAAGGGGTGTGAGCAAGTTGCTTGGACAGACCTGCTGGACCACAGACACTATGGTTGCAGTTCTAATCATACAAAATGCATCACAAACTGCAACTTTTTAAACTCTGAGAAAGGCTAACTTCCTTTCTCTCTGCTGCTGACAGTTGCCCTGAGATCCCTAGTTATTTATAAACCATGCTGCCGTAGGAAACCCTATAAATATCCAGAGTGATAAGCATGTCCTTATTATTCTTAGAGTAGACAACTATGTAAAAATGGAAATCACCCTTGGCCTAGTGGAACTTCTGCAGCCACATCCTCTGTCCCCACCCCATCAAGCTAAAAGCAGAATTGCCAGCTCGGCACTTGGCCTCACTGCCACAGTCAGCTCTTTGGTCATACCTCAGTCTCTGTATCTGATAGTGACAGCTGGGTGTCTGACCACCACACACAGCCAATAAACCAAAGAGGAGATGCAGGACAGTTGATAGACAATGCAGGAAAATGGACAATGCACAGTATAGAAGATTATATTCTTCAAAGCGCAAAGATTATTGCTAGGAACAGCACAAACAGGTCCAAATCTGGCCCTAGCCATAACACAAAACATCTATAAAAACTTGGTTTTCCACAGGAGTGTTTGTTGCCTCGTTCTTCTAGTGTATACTTTGCAATGCTTTCACTTTAGGGAAAAAAAAAAAAAAAGTTTACACTTTTCTTGGCTCACTTGTTTTTGACCTCTTCTTGCTGCTGAAGTTTTTTTAAAGTTCTATTTCAAATCTACCTCTGAATGAATGAGAAATCTAACCCTCTTCCAGTAGAGAGCTCACAGCATATTTCTCTGAGTGCTCACTGCCAGGCTGCAGCTGCCCTGGGAATTATCATCTCAAGGAAGAAAATGAGGGCAAATTGCTTGGTTTTATTTGAGCATCAGCAAGGCTACACCTGGAGTACTGTGTCCGGTTTCACAACCCTCAGCTCAAGGAGAATGTGGAGAAACTGGAGAAGGTGCAGCAAGGGTCAGTAAAGATGATCAGGGGCCTGAAGTCCCAAAGACAGGTTGTAGGAGATGGGTTTATTTAGTTTGGTGAAGGGAAGGCTGAGGGAGGATGTAATAGGAATGCAAAAGTGGTTGTAAGGGGGTTACAAACACAATAAAGCCAAACTCTTCTTGGTCAGGGCAGATGATGGTGTAAAAGGTAGCAAAACCATGAAGAAGCAAAAGGCATTTATGCAACTGTGACAGATAGTGATTGCCTAAAACATTCAACCCATGTGTTCCTCTAATGGAGTGTGAACAGACAACTCCAAAACCACTGTGTGCACTGTTGGCTGAGAGACTCAGCAGCTCTAGCAATGTCCGGTATCATAACATTTATAACTGAAAACAATACAAAAGGAAAGCCTGAAACCAGAGAAAAATTAATGTCACATTAACTTATTGAAAGCTGAATTAATACTTTCTGGATCTGATTTGGTTTACTCTTCACACTCCTTGACTATTTCTATTATTTATGAGGTCTCTTCCATAAGAGCATTTCAACCCCTTTTGAATTAAAGGAATAACTCAAACACTTCAGAACTGCTGAAACTATTTCTTTCTCTCTGTTTTGTTATAATATCATTTCTAAGTGCACAAAAGAGTTAAGGCATAAACATCCCAGAATAAAAATTGTGTCTGACAGTTATAATGTCACTTTGTAGCTAGAGGGAACATTCCTGCTGTCACTAAAATACCGCCGATGTAGCCAATTGAACAAAAATGGTACTGTCTAAACAAACTCAGCACACAATGGTTAGTTCCTAACTTCAGAGGTTCAGCAGACCAACTGTGCTCCAGACAATGCTGAGTTTGTTTAAAGTGTAATACATTTAGTTGTGCATGCTTATATATGAGTTATTGTAAAGTTGCTTCAGGCTAAATTCATTTCTGCTGCAACACCATTGAAATGAATGTACCTACAACAGAGATTAATTTGGCCCATTATGTACTAAACTTGCAGATCTTTCTTTCTTTAAAAAAGAACTCTTCTTTTTTGCAATTGATCTTATTCACTGCAGTCATTTAAACACAAAGGAAGTCTTATCTGTGTTACCCCGGTGTGGTGGAGTTATGCTGGATTTACGTTGTTGCAACTGAGAGAATTCTTTCAGCTGAAAATAAAGACGGCTGCCCAAATTACATGCAGATCACTGCACTTCTCCTATACACCCAAAAACTTGTAATGCACATTTCAGTGTCATGCATGACTTGCTACAGCAGCTGTAGGGAAAAGGAATTTCTGATACACAAAACTTAGTTAGAAAGTTAGGTCATGGCTTTAAGAGCCATGTAAGAGCTGTAAGAGATTTCAACATCTAAGCAAATATGTTTAAGCTTTTCCATTATGTATGGACAGCAAGCAGGCCGTGCTCTCTCCAACTTATAGGGCAACAATGGAATTATTTTGCCATCTGGATCATCTACAGAGATGGCACTTCAGCACTCTGGGTATGAAAACTGGGTTTGAACTCAAGGATGGAGGAGTAAGATTCAAAATAACTAGGTGTCTAAAACAAAACTATAAATGAAATTACTGTGGTATTTTATGGTCTTATCTTACACAGGAAGACAAGAATTTCTTCCTAGTCTTAAGGGAGTTCTGAACCTGAATGAAGCCCCACAGCTTGATTGAGTCAGGAGCAGCCTGTGCTGGCAGGCTGCTGGGAAGGACTGCTGCAAGGAGAATGGCATGGAGGCAGCCCAAGGGCAGGCACTTGCAGCTCCACCCACAGCCACAGGTACGCTGAAAAGAGGCTCCACTCTGGTAAACAGTGAAGAGCAGAGATTTTAAAAATACAGCCTGAAAGTTAGGCACAGAATTCTCACGTAGGCCACAGCAAGAGGCTGGTGCAGACTGCATCCTTCTCCATGCTACAGAATCCCAAAAGACTGCAGTCACTAGAACAGCCCCATTCAAGGACAAATGTAAATGCAGGCATTATTTTGTAGACTCCTGGTCAAGAATTTTGCTCTCAAAGCATGGGGCTGTACCTCTTCAATTGAGAACAGAGTTTAAAAGACTACAGGATGTAGAAAATCCAGAGAATCAGCCACGTGTGTTTCTGGTATCCCAAACAGGCTGGCTTTGCTGCAGGTTTTTCTCCCATAATGAAAATGATTCTTTCCCCTCAGAGTACCCATAATCCAAACACAGTGAGTTTGCTTAGGCAAAACCTCCTTAGCTGCTTACTTCTGCATTTTGTGCAGAATTAATATAGCAAACCCCACTACATAAGACATGCAAAGCAAACAGTAGGTTTCTCTCGGGGCAGGATAGTTCAACCATAATTATCCCTTAGTCTCTGCTCAGAAGACCACAACATTCCTTAAAGCCAAAATCTTTAGAAAGTTTAATCTTCTCAGGCAGGGGAATGAGATACATGATAGCTGATAATTGTTTGCTCTTCCTTTTTAGTTTTCATTAAATTGAGTATAGACATAGAATCTATATTCTCACATGGAAAGTAAAGGTTTTATTTCACTTTACTCCATCAATTCACTGACTTTGGTGGATCCTGTGCAAACACAAGAAAAATGTATCCCAACGAAAAACATATTGTGTTTTTGAGAGTCTGAACTTGTGAAGCCCTTTCTATTTTAAAAAATTTTCCTTAGAAACCATAGGAACTCTTTAAAAAGCCATGTCTCATGCTACTTAGAAATGCAAAGGTCTGGACATTTTAATATCATACTTTCATGGGGCAAATAAATAAGAATGGTGAAGAACTGCAAGTACTTGTTTGGGTTTTTTTTCCTCAGGAGGCAGCCTTGAAAATTGCAGAGATCTGGCTGAAAAAAGGTTAGAGATGGCTACATTAGTGATGCAAACAAAGTGAGCCTGGGCAGTTCTTTGTGACCTTGGTGTCAGTCTGCTCATTGCCACTGTCCATGGCACCAGGAACCTCAACTACATCTGTAGCCACTGTCATAAATGCTGAGGACGGCCTTTAAAAACAAGGTATGACAAAAGCCCACACATTGAATACTGTTCTCTAGGGACTAAAAATAGTTCTAACAGGCACTGTACTACCAGTAGTGACTCAAAGATACACAGGCCACATACTGCACAAAAAAGAAAAGGAGATAACTACCCACGAATGACAGCATTTAGTTGCTATGTACCACTAATCTCCCCTTAAAAATGAAAAAAAGCCTTGCTCAGTGAAGAGCAGCTGGTGCAATTTAACTGTCCTACTAATGCATCAACAGTAATTAATGATGCCTGTGATTCTGGCATTATATCACCTACCTGCAGGTGCTAAAATGTATACTTCCTCAAACACCCTGTTTTCCTGGACTACAACACTCTAAGAAAATCAGTCTTCCTAGATCATCTTTATGAGAAATCTCTCTTTAGTTTTGTGGGTTTGGATAAGCATCTGGTTACTCTATTGTCTGCTGAAAATAGGCACAAAGACAATTAGACCTGATGCACATCCAGTTGCCAGAAGTGATCAAGATGTCAGAGCTATTAAGATCTCGCTATCTGACATCTGTTTCCTTGAGAGGCAACATGTATTGCCTTCATTCCTATTCCAGCTACAGTGTGGGGAAACACTGATGGTGTTAGTTAAAGCTCATTCTCAGTGCAGTCACAGTGAAAATACTTGCTGAAGCCCAGCTGACTGTTACTGTGCCAAATCCCTGGGAACAGCAGCACCAGTACAGGGGTGTGTGGAATGCTCCTCATTTGGCTTTCAGCACAACTGTTCAGACATTTACTAGAGCAGGTGAGAGAGTTCCCCCCAGTACACCTCTTTTCATTACTATCAGAGTCTTCAGGGTGCCCTGACACAGCTGTGGATGAGGAGGGCACACACCTTTCACACTTTCTCCAGAAGCTCACACGAAGCTACCTCGCTCAACGTGGCAGCAAAAGGTACCCATACCATCACAAAGGCCTTCAGAGACGAAGAGTAGCAACACTTGTATCTCCTACTCCAGCCAGGAATTCTTCAGAGACAGTGGATGCAAGGAGACAGCAGAGTGGCTGCGTCCCAAGGGAGGGAGAGTCCATGACCAAGCAGTGTCTGCACTGCTGACACGCTCAGTTCCCTTGGGAGTACTCCGTCTGTTCTTCAAGCCACAAAATTGTAGAATATGCATCTAAATAGAAAGCTTGCCAGACATATTTGTAGCAAAAAGGGCTCTTGGCCAGAGGCAAGTGAGTTATCAGCTAGTATCACCATACCACTATATGCACTTCCTTAGCTTATTATTGCCAAGCACAATCTTAGTACAGCCCATATTATACACCTGTACTGCCCATATTATACATGTGACAGCTTGTTTTACCCCTGCCCAGTGATCAGAGAGAGTGAACAGTCTGATTTACCATATGGATACACCATGTAAAGCAGAGACAGCACTGCCTGAGCACAAGGAGGCACCAAAAAAATAGGCCTGACTGTACTCCCATGAGACAGAAGCACTCAGTACTACAGGGCAGAAACTATCTCGACCTGCCAGGTCCATGTAAGTGCTGCAGATAAAATAATGTCTTACAAAGCCTTCATACTTAACACTTATGGAAGACACACTTAGTCTTGCCTACATTGCTGCTTTCCACAAGTAAAACTTCTCAGAAATCTTGCCCTGGCCTCTTCACGGCACTATACAATGTTTAGGCTGGCTTGCCTTTAGTGCATTGTACATTTTCAGTGCAGAATTGTGTTACACTTTTGTGTGATAAACTGTGAACATTCCTATAAGGGGCAAATCAGCAAACTTCAAATGCAGGGGACACCCCACATTATCCCCAGTAAGGACACACTTTCCCTGCACTAAAATCCTTCATGCATTGATAGGTAGCAGTCTCAGCACAGCAGCTGGATGGTTAAATCACAGTTAGTGAGTCAGCACTGGGGAGAAAGGTGGGAGTCACCGCCAGTGCCACACTGCACGAGATGAGCAGTGACTCCTGTGTCAAGGCAGGAGCCAAGAGTGAAACCTGGATTTGGTGGAAGGCAGAAGCAGACCCCCACTGATGTCAAGGTAGTGAGTGTTTCACCTTTGCACATGCTCAAGTGGGTCTTGTTCCCATGTGTCTTCTGGACTGTGAACTTCCTTTGAAGCCACTGGGAGCTCTGCACAGACACAGATTTCAGCATTCATTCTTCCAAGAGATGCAATTCAGTGAGCATTCCACATGATGAAGGGAAGCAGCAGTGTAAGTGAATAAAGGGAGGGAGCTAACTCTTCTGTCACATTAGTATTTTAAAAGACCATCTACACAACCATGAAAATTTAATCTAGAAGAGACAATGCTGTGGTACAAAAAGTTTATTTAGTCACAATTTTGTAAACATATGAGGTAAATTAACATTTACATCAACTTGCTTCTTACAGAATTTAATATACAAGGCACTTCTCTGAAGACAGTACTGTTTGCTGGTTTTATTGTTACTACAAGTTCCTGACTGCCCAGAAAACTTGCTATATTTTTTGTCAGATTCTGTTATGTAAAAGACAAACATCCAGAAAGAAACAAGAAAGTTCTGAGTAAGCTTTCTTATGCTTTAGAACCCTTTAACTGTGAGAAACAGTGGCAATGCAAATAGCAATGTACTCTCCACCTTAAAATATGCTCACACATCTTGCGTAACTCTTCAAGAACTGAAAACTCTAGAATTAGATTGGCATCTTACAGCAAACTTAAAATGCAAATCTACAATTTCTTTAATACATCAGTGTTTTTAGTTTATGCAAACAGTCCCATTGCCTTTAATGGTCTTATTTGCAAAAGTTAAAGTAACTTACAGGAAATTGTATTTGTAGGCTCAGAACCATATTTTTGCCTAGAAAGCAAAACATTTATTTTTTGTAAAATCTTCTACGGTGTAACAGTGCAGTGTTTATTCACAAGTACTTTGTTTGGAATCTCAAACCAGGCTGTAAATTTAGCTCATTAAGGACATATGTCACAGGTCATTTTTGTCATTGAAGCTCCAAACACACAGGAAGGCACATGAACAACAGTGAACCTTAGTTTATTTGGCAATAATTGAATTCATGATGAAAAATATTTTTTCCATGGTGTGCTCCCTATATATCCAATGCCCATATTTCAATTATACAGAGAAAGCTGATACTATGCATCCGTGATTGCCTTATGTCTGAAGAATTCCTGTGTTATAGTAAGACATTTCTCTCATGTTTAACACATTGGAAGAGTCATTCTTTTCCTTCTTATACAAATGTAAACTTAGAAAGCAGTTTATTTCATCCAAATGTGCAATCTGAAATCAAAAACTGAATGTAAACTTCAGAAAATCAGAATTACAAGAGCACACTTTTCACATAAAGAATCAAAGTAAAACATTTGGAACTAAAAAAACCCCAGCCTGTTCAAATCCATGGTGTTAGTGTCTGTATAAAACAGAAAGACCTGGGGCTCAACACTCTGCTCCTGCAGACTGCTGTCACCCACATGAACTCAGTGGAATACAACAGTTTGTAGCAGCTGAGGAGGTGGTCCCATGACTAACCAAAAAAGGACCTAAATAATGATCTGATTTTTAAAGCTTGCTTTTATTATTTTACTGATCCTACACTTATGTATTCATACCATAAAATAATCTTAGGAGCTGCAAAATGTCAGACATTTAATTAGCTCTAAGTGCCTTGTTGAACAACAAATATACTGCAAAAAGAGCAGTACATCATACACCTGGTAACTTGTTCAAAGAGTATCTTTTTTCAGTCTTCCATAGTTTACCTCAGCATATTTTTTAACTTCAAGTAAGAGAGAGAACAAGTTTTCCCACAATTATTCGACTCAAAGAGCAAAAATTAGTGGGGTTTTTTTTAGTCTGCTTAATATCAGGCATGATTCTGTTCTGACTTCTGCTTTTGTGATAACTTACCTACAGGTTCCATCTTAGCTGTGCACTTGAGGTCTTTCAGAATTGTGGCTTGAACAGCCATGCGACTGGGCTAAATCAGGGTATCACTGGCTACCAGTTCCCACAAAACTTTGTAATTAATTGATATGAAAGAGTCAACTACTCAGAAATCAGCAGATAACTTTTGCCAATACACTCTCTTCTGCAAGTCAGTGGGTCCTTGTACATATTTTCTAGAATTCTGCATAGAATTTGACACCTGACTCACAGGATGTTGAATTCAGTGATCGTTCAAGAGTAAAGATTGAAGTCCTCAAAATCGGCCACACCAGTAAGATTTTTCTTTCAACAAATCTGATTCCAGATGTGATGCGGCAACTACAAGCAGTTGTAAGCACTAAGGAGGAGTTCTGCCAAAACAGTTACCTGGGCTTAAATGAAGAAACAGTTACTGGACTCCAAATGAAACTGTAGGCAACGAAGAGGCTTGACGCTGCATAGTTACTTGATGGAACTTAAGCTGATCTTAAAAGCGCAACCTGTGAGTTGTAGCTTTGCTTTCTCAGACCAGGACTGCCTGGATGCAGAGGCTGCTCTCTCAGACTTCTCTTAGGGGTTGCAATAGAGTTACATTTCTCCCCCCGAGCTTCACCTAACAGGAAAAATCATCTTTTAGAGCTTTCCAGTAGTTACTCTGGCTGAAAATACCATATATTCCACAAAAGCATCTGAACTTTCTGCAGTTCCAACCACACACATTAACTTGAAAAGGCCAGCCTAGGTCTCAGGTGATCTTAAGTTAGATCTATCTCTCTTACTATTTTTTATATACAATATGGATGCAATCCTGCAGGACACACTCTGTGAGGGTAGTACTAAAGTTAAGGGCTGCAAGATGCAGAGCCCCATCAAACAACATCAGTTTTGCTCTCAGGAAGTGATATAAAAAAAGCACACATTCCAGGTAGTCTGGTTTATATAAATACACTCCAGAAAGACTTTGACTTCATTCTTCAGAAGCATAGAACAAAGGAAAATGCAGCCCACAAACTCCAATGTACTAAAATACAGAGATGCATATACTGCATTATTTCAGCAATGTAGTTAACTGTCATTTATCAAAACTTACAAAACTGCTACTATAGATGCTAGTAAATCTAAAAATTTTGAATCTTAATTCTCTGCCTTTGTTTACATCTAGGCAACTTCATCAACTTCGACTATGTTCAGCATAGTTGCATGGATACAATGGAAAGCAGAACTTGGCTTTTAGTTTTCTTGCAGAAAGGGTTTTTATGGCTTGTAACACAGAAAATCCATGAGAGCATGGCTGAAGCTGAATACCTATATAATAAATATCTTTATTGTACTACTACACGTGGACTTTCAATGCAGCAGCTGCCCTTAAGATCCGTGGCAGCAGAAGGACTTCTCCTCTCCTGGTTCAACACAAGCAGGACAAGGAAGTCATGAGACAACATGCCCAAAGGTTGCAGAACAGTGCTTCTGATCATGAGAAGCTCTTTGTGACTACTCAGAAAGCAGCAAAAATGTTTAATCTTGAGTGGTGGGAATATATTTTGACTGTTGAATAAAATAAGCACACTCAGGAAAACATTTAACAGCAGGAATAACTGGTAATGTTAACTACTTGCTACAGGCTGACCCTGCTTTGCCTGAGTAAGGACTGCACTGCCAGGCCAAACACTTCGAAGATGCAAAGGGTTATCCCAGTGTGTTTGATTGCTCTTTTCCAGTTACAGTACTTTCAATTCATAGCAGCAACAGGACTGACTCCAAGCTTTAGTTCTTTTGGATTTTGCTTAGAACAGAAGCTGGGCCTAATTCTGTATTCCTTTTGTACTGAAACTCTCCTGAGCCCTTTCAGGCATGCAGAATTCTGACATCTTGCTTAGGAGGGAATAAAGGACAGAGCCTGTTGAAAGGAAAGATGCACCTTAGAAAAAAAGCCCTAGCACTTTCCTTTGACCCTTTTTTAAGGAACACACATATTTTGCAAAAGCAAGATTTTAATGTCTTTTCTAAGGCCCAAAATCTAAACTTCTTCTGGCTCCTAAAACTTCATGTGAATGTTAGTCTTGCTGGAATAACGCCTGCAAGATCCATTCCCAAATCTTGCTCCTTGTTAAATTGAATGGAAATTCTGAAAGTGACTTCAGTCGGATCAGGATAGACCCTTCAGCCACCACATTGCCCAGATATTTTAGCCACCTTTTCTGCAATACAATATTATCTAAGTTTGTTTTCACTGACCTGAAGACACTACAGATTGATGTTAAAGGGTACACAACAGGGATTAATGTTGCATTTGGAATTCCACCATTAGTAAGTTTCTTTCCTCTTACATTTTCTTGTAAGATCAAAGATCAAACTAAAATTATTAAGTACACAGTCAAGTAACTTTAAACCTAGAGATTATTCTCAAAATGTTCAAATACTTAAAAATAAGCACTCAAGTTTACTTCTAAAAAGCATTTTTCCAACAAACTTAAGCTGATATCTAGTAGTCTAAAATGCACAGCTGTACTTGATCCTAATTGTTTGTCCACGGGCAATGTATGGAGCCACAGTGTATTGAAATCATAATCCTTGCTTTCTGAAGTGTAGTAATTTCTGAGGTGTGGTTTGAATTCCTGTCCTCCTGTAAGCGATTTTAGAAGTCAGCTAAAATTATAGTCAAACATGCTCAAACATATTTGCAGGCTTATAAACATGGTGTGATCATGGTTGGCAAACACTGGATAGAAGGTCAAACCAAACACTTCCTAACAGGTCAAGAGTAAAAAAAAAAAAAAATTATGAAAATAAGAACCTCAAAAATCTATTCCAGGGGTTCCCTAAACTTTGCCTGGCCGAGGACCACATTGGTGACTTGCCATGAACAAAAAGGCTTCATTAAGTCATGTTATATGGAAGAAACTGAGTTACCTTTAATATGGCAAGTTGGTCCGTAGACACAACAGGTGCCAAGAGGCAATATACCACCCTGACGTTTGCCATAGGGCTACGTAAGATTTGAAAGGAAGAAAGTAAGTCATTGCATCTGCTCATGCAGAGCTTCTGGAAAAGAGCTGAAGTGAACGCAAGGGCAAGAGGGAGATGCCAGCCAGGTGCACGGGCACTAGGGATAGTAACATTTTCCTCAGATCAAAGTCAGCTTCAGGACACGTGACCAGCTACCACCGCCACCTGTTACTTGTGCAGGCCTCCCCTACGGCTGCCCTTGAGGGATCTGCTGTGAACACGAAGGAAAGTGGGACTGGCCCCCTGGCCCACGGGCTGCGCTTTGGTCACCCCTGACCTATTAGAAAATGTTGATAATTTTCCCCACTACAACTCACAGAGTGCAAAAACAGCAAGCGTCTAAGTTTGAAGCCCAGGCCTTCTCACCCATGCCAGGCCTGGCCTCCCCAGGCAGCTCCCCTGCCCATTCCGCCTTCCACGCCTGCCCCCCCGAGCAGGGGCGACCACCTTACACGGCCAGGTCGTCTGACCGGGCTCTGCAGCTGCTCGACTTACTGGCCCTGCTCAGGCGCCGCGTGTCTACCAGCAGCGGTGGCTCGTGCATCTCCACCATGGTGCAGGCAGCTGAGACGGGCCGTGCCCCCGACGGCTCCACCTCGCCCTCCACATCCCACTTGCCGCCACTCGCCCCGCTCAGGCTGGTGCTGCTGCCGCTGTTGGCCGCGGCAATGGGCAGCACAGCTGGGGGTGGGAGTAGCTGCTCCAGTGGCTCTTCCTGCTCAGGAAGGGGATGCCGGACGCTGCTAGGGGTAGAGGAGCCTGCTGAGCTGGAGGAAACCTTCCCCTGGTGCTCAGCTGCCGTGTTGACCCAGTTCTGCTCGGACGTCAGGGCACGGCCGCTGCTGTTGAAGTAGTTGATGACGGCTGGCGTGGGCGTGGGGATGGGGGTCGGGATGGTGACGGGAGTGGAGATGGGCGTGGGAGTCACAGCACGGTGCCTCTCCTCAGGAACTTGTGGAGCAGCAGGGTAGCTTGCCATGGACGTCGTGTTGGAGGGGGGCCGCGGTCTTGGAGCAGCTGTGGCGTAGTAGGATGCCATGGTCACTGGGGCCAGCAGCGGTGTGACAGCACGGGTGTCAGGCAGAACAGGGGCCGGCGTGGCAGTCGTGACCACCACAGGTGGTGCTGGTGGCGGCAGGGACACAGGTTTGGACTCCCCTGTTACCATAACTGGTGTCATTGTTGCGACAGGCATCTCTAGGATGTACTGGCTTGTCATGCCCTGCTTAACCTTCTTCCACCCCAAGTGATATATCTCAAGCATGTTCAGCAGCAGGGAGACTGAGGCCACCACCAGCATGAAGATGATGAAGATTGTCTTCTCAGTGGGCCTCGAGATGAAGCAGTCCACAGTGTGTGGACAAGGTGAGCGGCTGCACTGGTAGACTGGCTTTAGCTCGAAGCCATATAGGAAGTACTGGCCCACAATGAAGCCCACCTCGAACAGCGTCTTGAATATGATATTGAAGACATAGGTACGGAGCAAGGCACCTCCCATACGGATTCTACCACGTTCATCACGGATTGGGAGCTTCTCTTTCCCCCGTTTGACAATAGTTTGATCTTTGGCGTTATTGCTGCCTCCTCCACCACCGCTGCCAGATGCTGCTGCTACTGGGTAGTTGCCATCTTTGCTGCTTCCCTTCTTTTTCAGCTCCTCTTTCTCTTTCCTCTTCTCCTCCATGCGTACAATGTGCAGGACATGGCCCAGGTAGATGAGGGTTGGAGTGGAGACGAAAATGATCTGCAGCACCCAGAAGCGGATGTGAGAAATGGGGAAGGCTTTGTCGTAGCAAACATTTTCGCAACCAGGTTGCTGAGTGTTGCATGTAAAGTCCGACTGCTCGTCTCCCCAGACCTCCTCAGCAGCAGCCCCCAGCACCAGGATCCTGAAGATAAACAGTACCGTCAGCCAAACCTTGCCAATAACCGTGGAGTGCTCCTGCGCATTCTCTAACAGTCTCCCCAGAAAGCTCCAGTCACCCATTGTTTCAGATTTCTAACCTACAACAAGAACATCAGAGCAATTAGAGCCACGTTGAAACATCTTATAATTACACAACGCTGGGGCAGAACAGGTTGATCCTCGACAAATGATATTTCTTATCTCGCTTTTGCAGAATATTGCACACACAAATTGAGAACTACATAACCCTGGGACCATGCAACCACAGGCTTTGGTGGGCTCAGAAGGGAGATGTTTAATGCTCTCACAGAGCCCATACAGGCTTAAGTGCCTAAACACAACTGGCAAGAAGAATTCATAAGTTAGAATTTCTACAAGATTTAAATATTTAAAATAACGTTGTTTCTGTTTCATCTGTCTAAGATGGCTCTATCTGCTGCTGCTTTTATTTAGAAAAGAACAGGTAGAAATCAGATCAATTAAAGAGAATAATCCTACTATTAATGCAAATGCACTGGTATCCAGAGTATGACACAAAGTTTACCTAACTCTTAATAATTTTACTGTTATCAGAACTTATTTAATCCAGCAATCAGGAAGTTAGTAATAGGTCTCTGCTATTTTCAAATTGTACAAACACAGAAAAATAATTACTCAAAACCTATGGAATTTACAGTTGAATTTTGGAATTTGTACAACTCAACAAGCATGTTCCCAAAGCCTAATCATGTTCAAATTTGTTTATTTCTAAAAAAATCCAGAAATTTTAATAACTTGAAATATTGGGAAGAATGAGAAATTCTGAGAGGAATGGTGAAAAGGTTTCTGTGCTATTTCCCCTCCTGTCCTGGCAGTTGGTGTTACTGAACCAAGTATACTGCAACATCATTAAAAAAAAAACAAAACAAAATGAAACAAAAAACCAAACCAACAAACTCAAGGTCACTTCAGCAACTATATACAGAGATTTTCTTGGAAAAAAATAGAATTACATGCTATGACCTTATTTCTGTGACAAACAACTGGCATTTATTCTCAGCAGTTTCCACCAATTCATGCATGATGGGCCTCCCAAGTCCAATTCTAGGCAGAGACACAATTGCTGATTTAGAAAGGCCTAAAGTGTGAGATTTTTTTTTTAATATCAGATTCCTCACAAGCTTCCTCCAATTGAGAAACAAGAGAAATCTCCTGGTATCACTTCTGTTCCTAACTGGATTATATGTAAGAATACTGGAATATATGTAAGTACAATTCATTCCCCTAATAAACTCACGTCTATATTTTATATGTCAGCCTTCAACTAAAAACAAAATAAAAAATTTTGCTTTCAGCTAACTTCAATACCTTCAGAAATACTTGTATCATAATTGTAATTCAGATTTAACAATTTGCATACAAAAAAACCACTATCAGAAAAGTAATTATCTTCTTGTTTAAAAATATTAGAATACTATATATATATATGTATATAACTTAATTACATCTCACTATGCTTATATTTCTTATCCAAACACCTGTGTGTCTTACAATTACCCAGAAAAAAAAAAGATCTTCATCACTACAGCTAGGAATTTACCACTGAAAAGTGTATTATTCTCATCATTATATGAGTGTAATTTCCAGCAATTATGTCACTGGTTTTCCAAAAGAAGTATTTCCAAAGTCTGTCCTGAACTTCTTTTGGGCTTTTAGTTAAGGCAACAAAAGAAATTAAATTTATTTAAGGTACTTTTGTATAACTTGATTTTACTGTGAGGCAACAAAATATCTCTAACTTCAGAGCAGTATGCTTTCACACATAAAGCAATAACATACCCATTAGTATTTTGCAGTTCTATAAATCCTGGTATACTAATTCATTTTTCATCACACAGTTAATTTAACAAAAATTCCCCCTAAAAATACATCTTCGATATTCTTCAAAAATGCATTCCCTTTAATATAAGTGAATTCTTTTTCCAACATATAATGATAAACTACAAACAATGATACTAACAACAAAATACTGATTTTGTGTACGTATGTTCCCTGTCCTGAAACATTTTTTTAAAATATATTCAGATTCTTTTTGAAGAATGTATTTTTCTCCTCTTAAAACTGTAGCCCAAAGCTCAATATATTTTGCTATACTATTTTTATAGTCTTAAATTAATATGTTCGTATTACTTTAAAATTTATACCATCCATCTTAATTTTATAAGGTTTAAAATACTTTGGATGGTAATTTTAGTCTTCACAAATAATAATTTTTAAGGCAATAATGAATTAATTTTATACGTTTTTTTACTCAAAATCATTTGAAGATATACCCAGTTTAGTTCCAGCTTTGAACAGAAGCTAAACTGTTGTTCAGGCACGTTCTCATTATGAGTGGGAAAATGTAGGAAAAGCAAAATAAATAATGTGATATTTGATGGATTAAAGATGTTTAGCATAAACCAAAGTTCGGTGTTTCCCTTCTCTGCTATTCTCTGCATTATTCTGTTCCTCTCAGGTCAATACTCTGCCTCACTCTTTATTTTCATCCAGATCAAACAAAATAGGCAGCTCAGATAATGAGCAGGCAATAATGTCTACAATGAAAACAGAACATTTTTTTGCTTTTCTGAGGATTTATCTAGTGATTAACAGAAGAACATCAACAACTTTTAGAACTTAAAGATGACAAATAGTAAATCCATTTAACTTAACCATTCTCCAGTCACTAATACTACTCAAGAATTCTTTTTCTTTTTACCACACGTCAGCAATGCCCAGGCTGAGTTAATTCAGAACACTGAAGACATGACACAATGCACTTCTCAGAGGAGACACATAAAAAAGCTGGTTTAGTGCTTACATCAGTTAAAATATTAATTTCTGTGTATTAGAGTGTGCAAATTCATCCTGCACACCAAGAGGAAGTGTTTAAGCCGTGAGCAGATACTTCACAGCATCTCAACTGCACAGAGGTGAAAAATCTCAGTGTACATCTTAGTATGAATTGCAGCAACCGTTGCCTTCACCACAAATGTGTCTTGTCCACGGTGCATAAATACTGGAAGGACATAATTTCCAAGGGCAATGCAAAGTTACGTATCTCCACTGGCTGGAGAGTTCCCAGAAATCCAGGTCCTGTGTCTTTCTTCAATGTCAATACATTCTTCAGTGAGCAATTCTTAAGGCAAACGTAACTCATCCAAAAATCACATCAACAACTGCAAAGGGGTGCCTTGATACAAATCATTATTAAATTACATTAAGCAAAAACAGAAGGTTCACAAAGCTCAGAGAACATTTAATTTTTCCCTATTGAGTTCAACAATACCTATGTCTAAATTTAAATGGCCATAACTCAATATTTTAGCTGAGAATAATCCCAAGCTTGCTTTTTTAGTACTACGTAAAATTTGACTGTATAGTATTACTTTCAATGCTACAGAGACAGGCAACTGTTAAGACCTAATCTTCAGTATGGATTGTGAAAGGAGACATTTTTTCATTTTGTGCTCGGAAAAAAATGCAGATTAAGAAATGAAACATCTTTATCTGCATTTCATTATGTCCATGAATACCCACAAGGGAATGACAGAGACTCTGTCTCAGAAAACAATCTAATTCAACAGTATGAAAAGCAAGGACTTCTTGAACCTTCATATCATTTAATAAGAACTGGGAGTCTTGTATTGTTTGGTGTATTTTATTGTATTGTATTTCTTGTATTAGAAAATCATTCCTTTGCGACCACACTGAAAAATGGACATTCATGAAAATTGGCATGGCATTTAAGAATTAATGTTGTGTTATTAATTACTAGTTTAGTACATGCACAAACACACTTTGCATGTAACCAAGAGAACAAGCAAGCAAGAATAAATTTTAGAAGCTGCAATGTCCTATCTATCCCTCTGCAGGAGAAGAATAATTATAATGTGACAGCGACAAACTTTCCAGTTATTTTTATTTCTGAAGATGTCACTGGAGAGGTCCATCACTATGTGCACTATGAGCACTAGGTGTGCAAAATTGGACATTTTATTATTTACAAATTTACTCAAACATGTACATGTTATTCTATTTGTATACACATATGAACACAAATAACTACACAGCTGTGCTACATACATTACCAGATGTACTGTATGTATACTCGATGAATTTATAATTTCATTACACTGGTACATCCAAAAAAGGTCCCATAACAAATATTTAGAAACTTAACAGATATTCTTGTCTGAACACAATTTCTTAAATTCAGCCCACATTTCTTTTAATTTCTCGTGACAGTCTATAAACTTGGGATTTAGTTTTTTTCTTCAAAATTATATTTATTTTATAAAGCAGTATGATAAAAAAAGCTGTTAAAACAACTTGCAATATTTAATTTGTTTTTACACCAAACAATCAGGAATCTCCACCACTACCAGGTTCTTTGCTAATTTTAAATAGACAAAAGTAGTCATCCTGCAGAAGGTCTCAGCGTGACGATGTAATTCCAGGAAAACTGGCATATGTGCAGGGACAGAATGAGCTACTATAATTTCTAGTGAAGCTTAATGGTATTTGGCCATGGACATACATACGAAACACAATGGTGAGTGTTTCATAAATCACAACAATAGAGGTTTCACAGTTCATTTTATAAACTTAAGTGAGGATTTGAAAAATACCTTTCTTCATGCTCCCAGTGTCACACTTTCACACACATCTATCACCACTCTCATTGTATTTTAAACACTTGTTAAAAATTAATTCCTTAACTGATCTTGTTATTACCTTGAACTTACTTTACTGCTATGGAGCCTCCTCCTTAAATCCCAGGCAAAACTTCTTTTGACTTCTTGTTGACTCCACTTGACCTCTGAGTGAAAGTTTGGCCTGAGTAAAGGAAAAGCGCACGGAGTGCAGGGCTGAGCCCAGGAGGAGAGCTACATCCCACCTGTTCAATTCCCCTCTTCCCTGCTGGAACCCCTGCCCTGGTTCATTAGCCACAGGAGAAAAACAGGAACAAAAAGCTTTTCTCCCCCAGAATACTCAAATGCCATCTTAGAGCTTTACATGGGAAGGAAAAAACAGTGACTTACCAGTAAAGCTGACAGGTGTGAAGGGTGTGGAGCTACCGGGGGACTGCGGAACTGCCGTGGAGCATGAGGGCAACAGTCCTACATCCCGAGTGAGTGAAGCATGAATGAGACAGAGCTGTCAGGTGCCCACATACCAGCAGCCACACAGATCTAAAAACTGCACCATGAGGAGTGTCCCGCCCCCCGCCCCAGATATACAAAGGAAAGATGAGCCTTTCTGGCATTCAAAGACTGAAGACCCTTTTTCACTGCAGACAAGCAGGGACTCCAACATATGAGTATCTGTCTGACAGGACTTCAGGCAAGTTAAAGTAAGTGCAAGGGAGACCCTGCTCAAACTCCTTAAAGTACATTTTTGTATTATGGAAACAATTTACATCTTTTTCTAGTTTAATTCTAAAATGTTCCAGTAGGATTCTCTCATTTCCCTTTAAATAAAATAGGTAAGTACCTCTAGTATCTCTGACTACTCAGTTCAATTCATTCTTTGTGTCTATGTCAGTGTTTGAAAGACCTAACACACTAAGGATTTCTAATAACATGCTAGGCTTATCAAATTTCTTCAGTGAGTCAGCAATGAACCCAAATATTTTTTTACCTACAGAAAAAAAAAAAGACACAAATGAAACAACTTTTTTGCTTACAACACTGGAAAATTTTTACTTCATCAAGCTTCATACCTTCCTAAGAATATTTATTCATCTCAATACTTTGCATCACTTGCGAGTCCTAAGCGAACAAGTGAGTAACTGGCATGTTTTGATAACTCTCAGACCAAAGATGTGAACAGAGTGAGATAACAGTCTGATCAATGCAGGGAGGCCATCCAGCCGTTTTCCCCACTATTAGTAGAAAGTGTTTGTATGGGCCAGGTAACTCAGAGCTCACCTCAAGGAAACTCAGAACCATCTCGGCTTACGCTCGTGAACTCCGTCATTCTGTGCAGCACCACTTACAACGCTGAAATAAATTCTGACTCTGCTTTATATTTAAGACTTAACTTTACTCCAAGTGTAAAACTGTCTTGAAATGCACATCCATGTTCACATGTTAGTGGCAACTTTTAAGGAAGATATTACGCGTCCCTACACAACCATCCTGGATATAAATACTTGTTGCTTTGTTCTCCACTGCATCTTCTGAGGTATTTGGTGAGGTTTGGACACTTCTCCCTGCCACACCAGGCTCAGTTACCATCCCATCTGCGAGCGCCGCTGCCGGCAGACGGCTCCCTCGGTGTGGCAGGAACAGCGGGACACCGGCTCCGGGCCCTCTCAGGAAAGTATTCAGAGCCGCAGGGCCCCTGCCACGACTCCTCCTCAGTAGGATGAGCAGGCTCGGCCCCGCCCTGCCCTTCCCTGGCTGCCATCCCACGGCCGGGGGACACGGAGGCCGCGGGCAGGCTGCCGCCCGCAGCGCCGGCTCCGAGCGTGCCC